>JANSTU010051697.1:0-20747 GCA_027564075.1 Bolitophila hybrida
ATAATAATAATAAATGTATTTGAAATATACACTGAGAGACTGAAAACTAGCCATACTGTACGGTAAGAAATAAATTCGATAGTTAAGCTACATGTCAACAATTAAAATGGTTTTTTACCCTTATATGTAAAATATTCTTAATATTTAGGTAAACGTAATATATACTCGCCATGTCGTTTACATAAACAAAAAGGTTTAGTTTTTAAATAAACACCAAGAAATACCCTTAAAAATAGCCAAAGTGTTACACAATTATCTCTGTCTTCAACTTATAAGTTCTAAAACCGCAATATATTTTTTTTAATTAAAATTATTTATTTTTTTTTAGTATTACTTATGTAATAATTAATTAATAAACTTAGCGCTAAAGAAACGTTTATAAAGAAAAGAAAAAAAATGTATATTATGTAAATATATATTTAATGTTAAATTAAGTATATTATTTATATTTAATAAAAAGTTCTAATGTAAATTAACCCTTTGGACCAGAGATCTGCCTGAGATCTCTTATGAAGATATGTTAAGGTCTACAGATTTATCTATAAATATACGCCTCTCTCTCGCTCTCGCCATTCTCGCTCTCGCCTAACTCTATATTGCCTCACTATCTCTGGCCTTACAATATCGTCGTCTAAGGTCATATTGTGAACAGGAACATTATGCTCGAACGCAGCAGTCCCTGATACCTGTGGTCTTGAATTGCTAACACGTATCCAAAGCGACGCCATATTCATCAAGGCTCATGATTGAGGGAAGCTCAAAAGAATGGAGCAAGTAGAGCGCCACACCATAGCCATGGTCAGGTGGGTTAACACGTTGGCCTGGCTTATGGGAGGTCGCCGGTTCAATCCCGGCCGGCAGACCGAAATGTTTTTCGAATATAGCACTTTAAATCAGTAGGTTCCGCTTGCTATTAATAGCCTATTTATGGATTAGGTTATTGGTTTTGAATAACGGTACATTAATGTCATCAATTAACATATACACACGCACCCTGTATAGAACAATATAAGTGTATGATGGCTTTGATGATTCACGATTCCGAATATAAATAGCAAGATAGATCTCGGTGCATAGAGAACTCAAAGAACCGTTAATGTTGAAAATAAACTAGAAAACGTAAAATCTCCCTTAATTAAATATAGAGACTGAGAAATAGATTATAATAAATATTTCATGAGTAAAACATACGAATTATAAAATAAATTCCTCTTATGTCAATTTACCGTGCATCCAATTAAAACTCACTGAAAACATCAAACATGAAAATCAACCACACAATAAGTGAAGAACTGAACATATATACCTGGTATAAATATGTATGTATCATATAATATATGTAGTATACTTTAAAACGCTTAGAAGACTTATTTACTATACAAATCCTCGTCAATGCTTTGACAATTCCTTGAATAGACCAAAACGAAAATCAAATTACGAAATGAAATCACTTATCATGTTCTTAAAACGACATATTATACGGCACATTATAAAAGAGATTGTAAGCACTTATACACACACGCACACATATACCTCCTATACATATACAGCCAGACTATCGTTCTCGTACTCATTTATATTATACTGTATATATACATAGACAGGGATACACAGACTACTACCATTGCAAAATTGGATTTAAGCTCTGGAACATTTTCTAACTGAAGAGCACTCTAAATTCCATCAAACGTCTTGAATGATACCAAAAGTAAATACCCATCCACTTAATCACTGCCGGAGTTTTCCTTCTATTCCGGCATATTATTTGAACATACACATCTATACATACATATATACACACATACATACAATCGAAACGGCATTAGTACCAGACAATTATTTTGTTCTACTTAAAAGTACTTAGCGCATGTAATCCACATCTTCAATTACGATTATTTCACGCTATGTCGAAAAAAGAAAAACCAATTTTAAGCTTTTGAGTGCGAATTTACGTAAGGACTTTTTGCATGTTATAGTATGGGCTGGTGTGGCACTCGCGTCGACGGGGTGTCGAGCCAGAGCAGCTGTGATGCTGGATCCACACCGCGGGACCAAGGGATGCTTTCAAAGTGCGACTGTGCACGCGATTTCGACGCAATATGTTTTTTTAGTGCATGTCGGTGTTTGTGAGTGTCGCTGTGTGTTTTGAGTCCTATATATATATAGATGAATACGTGTGCTTACATCTATACAGAAACGCGTCTTTTGAGGATAGTTATTTGCAAGTAATGAGTGTGCACTGTGCAATGTGCATTGCGGGTGGTGGGGTGGGTGTGGTGCGACGACGAGACACTCGTCTTGATGATGAAAAAAACACGCAGACAAACATATGCGCACATGTTGCACTTGTTATATGTACTAATGGTATACGTTTCTGCTGGATCCCCAACGTCTATGCGCAATCCATTCACTGGTCTTAACAAACAACAACAATATGTTTTCTTGCATTTTTTTTATAAGAAAAATGATTTATATATAGTAGTAATAGTAATAAAGTATACGTACATAGTAATTAAAATGCTCAATATAAGTATATAGAAATTACATGTTTATAATTTTCTAGAGTGAGTAGAAAAAGTTACGGGATTTGCTGAAATGTTTCATCACTGATTTAAAAAAAAAAACAAAATCAATAATTATGTTAAACTTGACTACAAATAAATACGAAGTACTATTTTGATCTATGCACAAAAAAGGGATGAGTATTCGTGTCTGGATATTTTCTCATACACAAGAGATGTATACAGATATACATTCAAATTTACTAAATGTTAATGATCCTTACAAAGCTATATCTGGATGCAGTTATCTTGAGGAACTTCTGGATTATGATAAGAGTGGCTGCGTCATGTAGGCTTGAGGAAAGTATGTCCGGATGTTGAAAGTTTCTCTATAGCCTCATCTCTAAGCATCTGCATCATTGCATGTCTGTATTGGCATTGGTTTGGGCAGAACCATATGACAGTCTCGTATGCACCGCATTCGCAAAGAAGGCTTTTTATAATATTTACTCGGTTTATGTGCTCTCTGAGCTGGTGTGGTTAGCGGCTTTCCTGCTATGTGTTACTAAGAAATGTCGATCGAGCTTTTGACCATGACTTGAGTACCATGTCGGGAGTTGGGCTTTTAAGTTCACCTTCGTTACATCTTCTCTGTTTCTTCCATCGCATGTTTCTTTTCTCAAGATGTGGCGGTAGCTGATCCTCTACTGTTTGTATGGTCCATTTCCCCCAGAGTAGCAGTTTCCTTCGCTATTTCGTCAACCTTTTTGTTTCCAGGTATGCCACAGTGTGATGGTATCCACACTACTATTTTTAACTTTGTTTTCCCATTTGTGTAGGACTCGCAGCTTGTGTCGGCATTTTAAAATAAGCTCAGAACTTCTTGCCTCGATATTGGGTGTTTCGAGCGAAGTCAGTACTGACATGCTGTCGGATACGATACAAGCCTTGAGAATTGCAGTTAGAGAACACAGTGGTGTGAGTTGTGTTGATTGTTGTATGCTGTCGGATACATATATTGCAGCTCCGACTTGGTCCTCAATTTTTGACCCATCAGTGTAAACGGCAATGAATCGTGAGTGCGCGGCTGTCCATTCTTCAAAGTATCTGGGAGCTATTTTTTCGTACTCACATTTTTTCACGGATTTTAGTTCCTCTACCATGTGCCATGATATTTTGGGAGAAAATAAATAATTTCCGTTGTAATTTTCAAGTGTGAATAGATTATCTGGCAAGCTCTGGCCATGACTTGCTATGGCTTTTGTGTAGAATTGCCTGCTGTAGTCGTAGGTCCACACAATATTTCCAGCGATCCTGTGTGTGTTGTTTTGACGATTCCCAGGCATATCAGCTAGACATTGAATGGGTTGGAGCTTAAGCATCCTGAATTTTGACAGCTCTGTAAACGCTACCATGCTCGATAACCAATCGTATTGTTGCTTTAAAAATAAGGAGCATGCAGAAGAGATCGGTTCCTCACCAAGTTGTATAGATCAAACGGATGAACTTTATGCTGCTGACCGGATAGTTTTGCATCGAGATTAATGCCCAGGTTTTTTCACACAAGTAGATTGTTTAATTTTCGTTTATCCTCGACTACGAGAACGATGGCACTTTGTATTTTTTTTAATACCTTTCTGTAGTAGTTTCATCGTTTTTTGGACGCATTTCTTTTCGTTAGCTGGTCGGAGCCGGACTCAATGATTTTTTGATATTGTCGGTTATCAAAAACATGGTGTTTTTCAATGTAGTCCATTATTTGTTCGTTGACTATCTTCGATAGTACCTATTTTGTCCATAATTGGTAATATGCTTATAGTAGGTATGTAATTTGATGAATTGTGCATGTCTCCAGATTTGTGGATTGGCGGTATGCTGCTGACTTTAAGATTTTCATGTACTTCTCCCGTTGATAAGGAGGTATTAATTAATTTTTAATATATATTTTATAACACAAGTTAAACAGAGTTAACGGTACAAAAAGTGTTGTGGAGCTGGAAGGCTTAAATAAAATTTGTTGCGCCAGTTTCGTTTACGAAACACCTTCTAGCAATACTCGGTGTGTCTTGACTTCGTCGAGGGGTTGTTCTACCGCAACACAAAAAATATGCACGCAATTACCCAAAAAACACTTTAATCTGGTTTCTTCGCTTAAATCTAAATACAAAAAATCTACTTACATCTAATTGCCAACTAGGACACTGGACGTTGATCAGAAGCCAGTTCCGCTTTCACGACACTTGGGTTGCATCGTCTTCAAGCGCTGATAATAGCTACGGGCTCCACCTTGCATGCGGCTCTATGGTTCCTTGCCAATTCCAATGTTCTGGACTCGCACGAACGAACGGGTCTGGCTCGGTGTGTCTGTGGCGCTCGTACTCTCTCACGCGTACCTGTTCTTCTTTCCTTCCTGGACCCTTGGTTGATTTCATCTTTTCTCTCTGGTGTTGACCATTCGATTGTTTTTGTCTAACCTCTTGACCATTATGCTTGATGACATGCTTTATCCGTCCTCTCTCTTTCCCTTTCCTCCAACTCAGGATCTCTCGATTTGGAGTGGGTGTACGTTGAAAGGTATGTATTAGAGTGTACGTTGGAGTGTGTGTTAGATAGAGTGCCTAATAGGCCTTGTGTTTATACTGTCTCAATACCGATTTATCTTTTAACATCGCAACCCAAATCTAACATAAGTCTGTTTAAACTCTAATAAAATTCAACTTAAAATCTAATGTGTATTTTGACACGTTCCATGTGTTTTCAAATGACGATCACACGAGTTGACCGTCTTTTGACATACTATGACACAGAAAGAGAGTCAACCGTAGTGAATCGTAGCTTAATTCATTGTTTGTGTAAATAAAAATAAATGGCACTGAAAAAAAAATGTATCTTTAATATAGTACGACAATAAAAGTTTTTGCATCATGCATTTTTCGGGCAACTAAACAGTAACTTTTCTTTAGTCGTTTTTAGTCGTAGTTATTGTTTATTGTTTTAAAGTTTTCGGTTTTTAAAAAACAGAAAAAAATTAAATTAAATTTTATGAAACAGATGTTTTTTGAGGTCACTGTGAATTCTTTATGAACTGTGCTCACATTCTGCACATGTCTTTTGCAAGTAAGTTTTCTGTGTGAATTCTGCAAGTTGTATGCAAAATATCAATTTACACATTTTATTAAAAAAAGGCGTTACCATTAGATTTTTAAAATACACTATAGCTATTTACCAGTTTCTCTGCACTCAGTGAATTCAAAACCATTAGGATACACGCATTTTTCATCTACCGCATGAAATTTGTCGGGGGGGGGTCTGTCCGATAAGTAGTTAGCCTACTTAGCAATATCGGTCGATGATTCCATTCTTGTTTTTCTTATGACATTAAAACCAATAATAAATAAAATCGAAATAATAAAAATCGAATTAAAACCAATAAACACACCTTGTTATTACATTTTGTATGCAATTTTTTATTCATTGGTTTTATTGGTTTTAGTGGCACCATCGTGCGGTGAGGCACGACCTCGAATTATGGTCTTACGATTTCAATAAATCTTTTAAAAATTTAGAAATTAATAATATTGAATAGAATATTTCTAATTTGTTTTTTTTTTCAGTAATTGTGTCCATTTATGTGTTAAGTTCGGATGCGATTAATTTTGTAGCAAATGTAAAAAATATTTATATTGCATGATACTATTCGTGAATGTGAGTGTTTGATCAAAGTTGTTTCAATAGAAGTAGCATAGCACAAACAGCATATTAGCATGGTCC
The DNA here is from genome assembly GCA_027564075.1 of Bolitophila hybrida. Classification (NCBI taxonomy): domain Eukaryota; kingdom Metazoa; phylum Arthropoda; class Insecta; order Diptera; family Mycetophilidae; genus Bolitophila; species Bolitophila hybrida. The sequence goes on from JANSTU010051697.1 coordinate 6,273, forward strand.
TACCACAGTATGTGATCATGTACTGGTCAATAAATTTCAGAAACCTTTTTTATCATTTTATTTTATTGCCTAAATCCTTCTTCTTCTCAGTATGGATGTCAGTTGAATTCTTTGTAATTGGGTGTTTTGTACGCTCCACAGGAGCATAACTGGCTGTCGATTATGTTGTAACGGTTTAAATGATTTTTCATAGCGTAGTGATTGTTTACGAACGTATTTCAATTTTTTATTAACGAATGTTCTTTATATTTTTGGACAATGTATATGTGTCTGTGCTAGATAGTTAATTTGTAAGAACATTGCTCTTAAATCGATTAGGTACAAACAGAATAAGCAGCATAACATACAACTTTTATTAATTTCCAAAAAAAGAGTTAGGGGAGGTCACTAATCGTTAAGACGACAAGCGCACAAAGAACGCGCTGTGTTTTTGTTGTGTATGTTTCTCACAACATTTACACTTCGCATGTACATTTTATACACACAATCACAATGGAAAACTCCCCGTATATAAAGTTTATTCTTCTTAATTCTTTTTTGTTCTTTATTTCTTGGCTTGTCAAGAGTCTTTACACTCTTTACACCATAGAACGAATTCCAACCGGTGTACCGCCCACACACTGACGCAACGCATTATCCCGTTCCGCGCCACCCGTCTGTGTGTAGGTACGGAGGCGAGAAAGTACAATCGTGGCGCGAACCCCTTTAACCGGATTTAAGCTCACCAGAATGGAATAAATCCGTAAAAGACTAAATATATATATAGAAAGAGAAAATTGCATTAAATGTGAATTTTCCTTCGTGCGATTTTGTGCCGACGAGCTATGTCGGTCAGTGCCTGAAAAATATAGATGAAAGTGGTTTTTATTTGAGAAAGCACACGATTGCATGTGTGCGTGTGGGTGAGGTGTCTACTATACTAAATATAGTGCATACAATGTTCACACACACACACACAGGTACATTATATCCATAGCTCCTGCGATACGCAGAATGCATTGTTCGGTCTATGTGTACCCAGGATAACTACCAGCGCATTATACACATATATACAAACAGAGGGCACCCGTCATACAAAAGAGCGTTTATCCTAGTGTGAGTGTGTACTGTGTATACATACATGTGTGTGTGTGCGCAAGTTTTTGTTGGATGTCCCTGTATATTACTTACAAAGGACTAAGACGTAATCTTGTTAGGTTTCGTGTTGTGTTGGCTTTATTTGAGAACTTTAGTCGAGATTACTCACAAAATATATGTGAATGTGCGGCTTTCGCGTGTCTATGTGTACGTGCGTGTTTGTGTGTGTGTGTGTGTGTGTGTGTGTATGTATGTATTTTGAGGGTGAGAAAGTCATAGTGTATGTACGACTATGTGTATGTGTGTATAAGCGAACACTGAGAACTATTTATTGCGAAAGACCAAATAACATTTAATCTCGACTAAAACTAAGAGTTGTGTTTGTATGTGTGTTTTGTGTGTATTGTTTATATATATTGCTAGCCATATATAATCTCAAACCAATTTTATGATTTTCATTTAAGAACTGCAAGCGCGTGTCGTAAGCAATCTGTATAGCTCACCACATCCACACAGATAGACAGTTTTCTTATGGTATTATTTTTGTAAGTGAGCATGCAATTTCATTTGGAAAATTTCATTTCAAATTTTTCGTGCAAATTCAAAATTATAAAAAAATAAGTTTTGCCGCTTTTAAATAGGTTGTTCTGTATGACAAAGTGACGTTTTAATTTGATGATGCATACTCATATATAATTGGATGTATTGTTACCGCGTAGATAAATTCAAACTGTTTTCAAGTCACGCAGTTTGAGTGTATATGTGTGTACTGAGCAGGTATGTGTTACAGCAAGCTCTTATATATTGATATTGACTCTGGGGCAATTACATAATGTACTCGCGAATAGAACTCAGCTGATGATAATACTGTATACGTTTACAGCATACCTTGATCGTGCATCAATTTCACAGAAGCAAGTAAACATATTTTTGTATATACACAATACATACTTACATTATGTGATGATGTGAAATGTGTCCCATTAAAAAGTCTATCAGTATATCTAGCCCGAAGCGATCTCATTTGTTCAAGCAAAGCTCGTGTTATTGAACACATATTCCCATCCATTATTGACTTCTGTAACATATCCACTATCCCCACATTCTCCCACTTCCAACTCTCCGTTACTGCTACACACGTAATCGCACTACGTGCACATTCAATGCACAATACATATGATATATTTTATACTATACATTTATATAAGACATTGTGGACATTTTTGTCTATGAGAGTGTTCAATAGAAATCGCCATCAAAATGTTATTCGAATGCACACACACACACATGTACATCTATTCCCTTTCCCTAGTAAGTACAATACAATGATCGCTGTATGTGTATTGTGTGTTTGTAGCATTTGAACTCAGAATGTTTTTGTCACACAATTCCCCGTATACTGGGCGCAGATTGGAGTATTTTTAATGTGTACAAGAATTCCAAGAGACTCTAATATAACATGTTGTTGAATTGTTGACGCCTTAAAGGCTTTATTATTATGTTGTTTAATGTTTGTGCACGATAATAATTAGGAGCTATTTTACGAAGTAGAAAGTGTGTGATTTCTTTTTTGTTCCTTTAATAACAACATATGATTTCTTGGGATATGTAGTGAATTATATACATTGTAAATTATAATTTTTAACGACAAATTGTGTTGAAAAGTTAATAATATATTTTATATTTTTACAGCATTATACTACATGGTTCAAAAAGTCCCGGGAACAAATAATGTAAAGACAAAGTTTTTGGTAAAAATAGATTTTATTCTTCAACATAGTTCCATTCGAGGGAGATACACACTTCATCCAAAGATCTTCCAACAACATCTTCGAACTCGACCTCCTCATTTGAGTAAAATCGGTGGTTTTGTCCTCATTTTATTGTCATACGGTCCAAAAACGCATCGTAATAATCGCCCCAGACCGAACGCCTTTCTCAAGATAGTCGATGAGGATTATGCCATGTTTGCATTTAGGGCGCTTCGAACTACTCCCACCCGGTTCTAACCATGTTGCCGTCTGTTTACTACGGTATGTAGTGGTGGATCCATGTTTCGACCAAATTTGCCTCCGAATCACCGACACGACGTTGCCTTTGATCAACTGTCAGCAAACTTTTGCACTTTCACTATGCGGTCAATTAAAACGAACAGATAGATTTTCTTGATGTTTTCTGGACTGGTACCCTCATTTGGTCGGCCAATTTTTTAATTAACATTTTTATCGGCAGGATTAAATGTGGAGCTTTAAAAGCCATAAGTTTCATTATTGCTGCATTGTTATCGACTGATTCCATCATCATCTAGAGATGTTTATTGAGAGAATTGATGGAGCTTTGTCTGATGGTTTTAGGAGAATGGCAATTCACAAACGGAAAATATTTCATTTTAAAAAAAAACAGACTCATATGATTTATATATTTTTTCCAATATATAATTTTGTAGAAAATGAAATTAAACAATTTCTATCATACCATAATATTGATATTGACGAAAAATTGGCAGACTACTAAATCTCCAAATTATAAACGTTTATTTAAGCGAGCTACAAAAGACTTAAACGTTATGCTGAACTCTGCTAAAAACCAATCAATACTGGACTACTTAGAAAGATTGACATAAACTGAAGCTACTGACTACTCTTTGTGGAAAAAAACAAACAAAACTAAAACAGCCCCAACAGTACAAGCCGCCCTTACGAAACTCCATCAGCAGAATTGGGCAAGAAATGATCGAGAACAAACGGAAATATTTGAAAATCATCTAGAAAACACATTTAAACCATTTCCTTCGAATAACAACCAGATCGACGATGAGAATAGTTATAAGACAGTTTCTAGAAGTCCCATTTCAGTTAGACCTACCAATAACACTTTTTAAGCACACTGAAGTAAAAGACGTTAATACAAAATTAAAAGACAAGAAAGCCGCTGTATTTGAACTTATAACGGGAAAATTCTGAGGGAAATGCCCGAAATAGGTTTTAAGTTCATCACAATATTATTTAACGCAATTTTACGATACTTCCCCAATCAAAAATGAAATACAGATCAATAAGCCTACTAACAATAATGTTACTCGCCAGATTGAAGCCAATACTAATACGCAAGCAGTTCATCCCTATGCACCAATTCGGGTTTAGAGATCAACATTCTACAATTACGCAAATTCATAGACTTGTTGAAATTATTTACAGTGCCTTAGAAACAAAAAAATACTTTTCAGCAGCATTTCTAGATATATCTCAAAACATCTGAAATAGCTCAAACAATGGCTGGACAAATGGAGAATAAAAGCAAACGAATCTAAATCAGTGCACATTACTTTCACAATGAAGCGAGAAACCTGTACACCAGTTTTTCTAAAAGGCCATTGATTACCTCAATCAAATGAAACCAAATACATTGGAATGCATCTGGATCGGCGACTAACGTGAAAAAAAAAACACAAAAAAACTCAAAACTCCATAATTTGGACATACGGAATTCAACTTTGGTGTACTGCGTTCAACTATAATATCGAAATCATACGGTTTCAGTCAAAAGTGTTTGGAACAATCGTCAATGCTCCATGGTTCGTTCCGAATTATCTATCTACAGCGTGATCTACAAATAACAACAGTGAAAGATGAAATTAAAAACTTTATCAAAAAATATAAAAACCGACTTAGTGCTCACCCAAACGAATTAGATGTGAATCTTTTACTTACAGAAAAATACACTTAATTGACACATATTAGAATTTCAAACTTAATTATTTTAATGCGGCGTTCGCACTTGTATATATTCCCGGCGTTTTCCAGAAATCGACAGCAGCTTTTTTTGTGTATGTGTTGGTGTATTTTGACAATTTGTTAGGGTATGTTTTGTTTATGTTTACAATTAAATCAAAATATCGAAAAGATTTGAAAAATAATAATATAATATTATCTGGTATCGCATTACAACCCAATAAAATAAAAAAAAATTGTAACTTGTTATTTATAATAATGTATATTTATAATTAAAACTACTGATATTGCACAATTCCATAGTAAATAATATAGAATACAATATATTATATAATGTTGTTCTGAAGCGTCGCCCTTAAAAATAAGTTGTGGCTATTTGCGTTGGGTCTTTTTTCTGGGTTCTACCGGAAATACCATAGAGTACTTGCTCTGCCTCTTTGCTCCTCAATGACATCATAGCAAAGTTCAAATGCTTGATGTGTTGGATATATAATTTAAAGACTGCCAACACAGCATCATTATCTGTCCAGAATTTAGTGCTAATAAGTATTTACTGCAACGTAAAGATTTTGATTTGTTTTGTTTGTTAAAAATGTCAGAATCAAACTTCATTAACAGCTGTTACTGGAACGATTGTCTGGAAAACGCAGCTTTTTCTACAAGCGTTCTCATTAAAAACTCTCGACTTTTTTTCAAATGTGTGTGTGAGTATAGCTACATGATGTTTATCGTGTCCGATATTTCATACACACTTAACCAAAAACGCTGAATTTAGAAAAAGTCGGTTTTGACAGCACAAGTGCGAACGCAGCTTTAGAATACCTAATATATGCACAAAAAAATAATTATAATATAATAATAAGAAATAACTATTGAGATTATTTCTTTCATCTCCTTATTCAAAACAACACAATTTAACTAATCTCAACTTTGTACGACAGATTTTAAATAAAATTAGATGTTAAAAAAATGTGATGTGAGAAGTGAACAAACATTTTTTTATTTTGTGTGTTAATGTGTTACAAATAAAAATATTTTCCATTTAAAACATTTATATATTTAACATTTATACCGTGTTAATGGTTAATTCAGTGCTGGATAATAAATTTATTTGTGGATCGATTATGTCTTGGAACGGACAATGGTTCCAGCTGTGAGGACGTTTGCTTTTCGAGTAAGAATAAACTTTAATTTTGGTTATTAAATATAGGTTAATTTATTATTTATATTATATTTAAGTTATTAATCAAATATACACCAGGGTGATCCTGCTCATCAAGATTTTACCCAAAGGTTCGACACTTCAATCAAGCCATCAATGAAATTATAGTTTCACATAAAAAACCTTTTCGCCAATATTTACAGACCATAGCCATTGCCGAGTGGGTTACCGCGTTGGCTGGTTTATAGGAGGTTGTTCGATCCCGGGCCGGCTGACTGATTTGTTTTTCGAATGTGGCTCTTTAAGTCACTAGGTTTCTCTTGCTAGAAATAGCCTATTTCTGAAATGGATTATTGATTTGGAATAACGGAACATTGATGCCATAAATTAACATATACACACGAACCATGTATAGAACAATACGTGTATGATGGCGTTGATTATTCACAGTTCTGAATATAGATCTCGCTGCATGGAGATATCTCAAAAGTTCGCGCATTTGCCCTGCAAAGTTGTTTGAGTCACCTCAGGGCAAATCTAACCATCGGGGATGTGTTGTGAGTGTTAGAGCACAGTAGCTCCAGTAGGAGTAGCACAAAACATAACGCCACATCAGTATTACCAGACCATTCGTTTGAACCCGTAATGGTCAATTAATCCAGTGTGCGTCATCGCAGTTCCCCGGCCAATACAGTTTCTTTGTTTTAGATTTGTTTTTATTTTTTATTATATAATTTATATATATATAATTGTAAGTGGACTTGTACTTTGAATTGATGTTTTAGCCAGAGCTTAACTTTTACGTCATACTTTGCGACAAACATTTATATTCATAGTATAAAGTATAAATTGTATATGCGGCTTCCTGTTGAATACAACTGTACTTGCGTTTCTGACTCCCCCTGATAGTGATTGATATAGGCAGAGACAAGTCTATGGGGCTCCCTGCTTCAATTGGTTCCATTTACTTAGATAATATTTGAGGCACTGGAAATAAATAAATGTACGTGACATGAACGCATAGGGAAAACAAGCCTTGAAAATGGCGGATAGATTGGTCGTGGACTAGTAACTATGGCCAACACATTTTTAATCGCGTTTAAGGAAATTTAGGTATGTTTAAATGATGCCATAACTTCTAATCCAAGAAAATGTAGTTTTTTTACAAAAACTAGTACTCAGGAGCTCATTTACTTCAATATGGGTACAAAACTACACAATTCGCGGTCATATAAATTTTACGCCGGTCGGTTTGAATCAAACATAATATTCATGGACTTTATGTTCGTTTTATACCGACATAAGGTCCATGGACTTTATGTCCCTTTTAAAATGTGTATAACGTACATTTTGAAAAGGACATAAAGTCCACGTAATTATTGTCCATTTGCCAAAAGTGATATAAAGTCGATGGACCTTATGTCGGTTTGAAACGGAGATAAGGTCCATGCTCAGTATGTCTGTGGACATTATGTCACCTCACCGTGCAAAACATGTGTTAACAATAAACTCATGCGTGTACCTGCCCTTTCACTTTCGTTTCATCACCGTTTCGAGGTTTAATTCACAATATTAGTAGAAGGACTCATTCGCTGCCACGATATCCTACACTCTACCAAATTATTCACTTTGTAATAAAATCAAATTGTCGCTACTTTATTGCCAAGCGTATTTATCTTTGTATATAAAGTTGAAAGATCACTTTGTATACAAAAGTGAGTATTATAATGTATACAGAGTTAAATTGACTTTGTGTGTAAAGTTAAGTTGACAGCAACGATAGCTAAATACTTTGAAACTTGCACGTACTAGTATGAAATGTTCAGAATAGATCATCAATTTAAAAAAAATAGTTTTAAATAATTAAATAAGATGAAATTTGAATACAAAGTGAAATAAACTATTATACAAAGTTATATAAAGTATATTAAACTTTTTTATCTATATTAACTGTTTACAAAGAGAATTTGACTTTGTATCCATTACAAAGTAAAAGTCGTTTTTTCACTTTGTAAAATTCTGTACTTGTTATACTATAATCTATTTTCTCGTGAGTGCATTTTCTTTAATTTTTTTATTTTAATACTTACAAAAATTATGCGTCCTGGTATTTGTCATATCATTTAATTCGAATGCTGCTAACAATTGCAACTTTCAAGAATTATATTTTAGTGTGTATAAACAATACTATAAATATATTTTTTCCTGGATACGATTTTTTGTTATACCTATGTATAAAAACACATCATTATGAAATTAAATAATTGTTTTCGTTAATTTTCTATTATATTGAAATAAAAAAAATCACATGAAATGTCTGTTTTTTGCTTATATTTCTATACTATTTGCTCATAATAAACGCTAATTGATTTTTAACTCATTACTACAAAAACACAGCTCTGTACTTTATATTTATAAGTAATTATCGAATGCGACACATTTGCTCTGGCTAAATGTACACGAGACCGAATTTACAATATACATAGTAGATATTCAGCGCAAAAGCACAGCGCTACTGCACTAAAGCTCGTTACTACACTATAATATATTTCCTAAAAGCCCCGTTATTTTATTTCGAAAATGTTCAGCCCTAATTGTGTTTAAAATAAATCCTCAAAACGAAATTAGAAGCATGCATGAGTCTGTGAGCTTTCTATGCAGCCTGTATAAAGCGTAATATGCATAATAGGTATAGCTGAACTGAATCTATAGGATTATATTATAGAAACTGTGTGCTAGTGTATAAATATGTGTGTGTGTGTCAGTGTGTTCGCATGGGTGGATATATGCGGTTCTCAGGACTACAACCCACCTATATTCCCGCATAAACTAAGCACGCGGTGTCCATACTGGTGAGTATAGGGAGTACAGAGCAGGGTTTCGGTTTGGCGGTGCAGAAACGGCTATACGTTAGTGGTTTTGTGCAAAGGATGCCACCAGCAACCGGTCAGCATCGTCGTTTCAAAAAGATTTAGAAACTTATCTTGTTAAGTCGAGCTATGTATTTGGATAGAGTGGGTTTTCAGCCTGCATTGTAATGAAATAAAGTATAAAAAAATGCATATGCTTCACACTATATTTGTGACCTAATGAATATTAATAGTTTTTCTACATAATACCGCACGTTTTATTATTTTCATCCGAAACATACTTGACAATTGCATTGGAAAGGTTAATGCCTTAAGCTGTGTTTCACCTTAAAAAAAAAAACGCAACTTTGCTTCAACATTGCGCAATGCTTTTGTTCACAATTTCTCCAGTATCTAATATGACGACGATGCGCAATAAAAATGTGTTATGCCTAAGTGGATGGCATAGGCGAAGGCAAGCGCACAGTCACAAAGGGTAATTGGACTATATCATTGTATAATGAAGTGAACAAAAGAATAGCACAGGAAAATGCTTCAAATATATATATTTGTATGGTTATATCATCGCAATAAAATGTCTTTTATGTTATATTGCGTGACCCAATTCACTTATGCCAGACAGTGCGGTCCCTATGCTTGTATTTCGATTTTAATGTCAGTTCATGGAAATAACTTTGATTTATAATATATGCGTTAGTTTAACATGCTTAACGGAATCTCACGGGATTGGACAAATTGTCAGCTTTAAGCAGGTTTGGAATATAAATTAGAAAATATAAAAAGCTACCAATTCGGTTTCCTTAAAAACTATGATATAATACATAACTAAAATGTTAATTTACAAAATGGAAAAAAACTATAATATTAACCAACCCTCAGCGATTAGATTTTCTACAGGCTTAACATTCCAACTTTATCAGAATTTATATATTATTTATATAAAATTCAAGGTTTTTGGTTTTGCCAATTGGAAATGGAAGTTTGAGATAAACGCTTTTTATTCGGAAAATACAAAATACCACGACGTTGTTACTACAATCGAGAGCAATATTCTGGCTCAAGTTAGTGATATCATCCTCAATCCATCCAACGACAATAAATACACAGCTCAAAATAAATCGTGTGCTGGAGCGCTATGTGAATTCCGAGTAAAAACGATTGAAGAAACTTCTAATCGAAAAGTTGCTGCGGGTGACCGAAAACCATCACACTTGTTACTGTAGATGAAGGATGTGGTAGGAAACAAAATAAGATAAAAAATAAGATCAGCGAGGTTGCTGTTCCGCCACAATTGTGTGTTGTTTCTATGTCACTCGATCGGTCGTAACATGTCTAGAGATTCAGGTTGCGGAACTCACCAGTAAACTAGAGTCATTGAGTGAAACGAATATTCTCAGACGTAGCAGAACTTTCATCATAATTCGAATTCCAGAATCAATGACGTATATTGGTATCAAGAAAAGTTCGGTCAAAAAGCAACGAAATACCTTAAAACCATAAGGCCAGTCGGTGATGACGACTTTGGACCTGGTCCAAAAACATCAAAACTATCGTCTGTACGTGTCTGATGATTCTTTTCAAGTGCATTTTCGTCACCAAATTATTTGGTGAGAATAATTATCTGAAGAGGTGTGAATTTGTGTCACCAACTTACTTTAACCAATGAAATGGTTGGAATTACAATTCGAGTATTTCATGTTATTGCTCCTGTAAAAGTGGCATTCTTGCCACGAAATAATTTGGTGACAAGAATTCAAAAAAATATATTCTGCAACTTTTGAGTAAACGAAAATTCCAAATTTAAAAAATCGACCCACTATACTAACCAAACATACGCCAACAACCGTTGCTTTACAACTGAAAAATCAAAAAAAAATTTTGAAGAAGCTTTCGTTACAAGTACGACCATACATACGAAAGCATAACAGCAAAATTATTTTTTAGTAGTTTCCATGGCTTGTCATAGAGGCTTCGCAAATAGGTACATTAAAAACTGTTAATGATATAATGCAAAGTTCCCTTAAGAAAATAGAAAACTGGTGCACCTAATTGATAATTTGCTTAGTAAATAACTTGGAGTTTTTCTTGACCGTAAGATAGACTGGAAAAAAGACTGGGAGTAAAATTAGGATTCTCACCTAAAACTGCTTGGTTGATTACAATATTAGGATTAAGTAGAGCCGTACGAACACTACGATCGCTAATCAGAACTGTAAGACGGCCACCCGCCGAAAAAGATGGCCATTTTGCCGCTGCTAATAAATACCCTTAGCTGAGCAACTATCCAGCCGGTCGAAGAATTTAAAAAATGGTTAGAACATACATAAGAACATACTTCAACTTCAACATTTTGAGAAGATACTTTTTTTAAATAGTTGTATTAAAAAATATTTTTTTATATATCTAACAACCATAGCCATAGCCGAGTGGGTTAATGCGTTAGCATGGCTTATGGGAGGTCGGTGGTTCATTCCCGGCTGGTAGACCGAAGTGTTTTTCGAATATAGCACTTTAAATCAGTAGGTTCCTCTGCTATTAATAGGCTATTTCTGAAATAGGTTATCGATTTGGAATAACGGAACATTAATGCCATCAATTAACATATACACACGCACCCTGTATGGAACAATAAGTGTATGAGTGTATGATGGCGTTGATGATTCACGATTCTGAATATAAGATAGCAAGATAGATCTCGGTGCATAGTGATATGTCAAAAATATGCGCATTTGCCCTGCAAAGTTGTTAGAGTCGCGTCAGGGCAAATGAAGACTCCTAACCATCAGGGATGTGTTGTGAGTGTTAGAGGCACTCCAATAAAGGAGTAGCAAAGTGAAAAATATTTAAAGTTTTTAATAAAAACAGATTACTTTATGATGTCTGGCCAGATGTACTTTGAATTACTCAAATCGTCCCAAGCAAGAGAGGTTGGAAGAATCCTCACATCCGATAGATCTCAAATGAAATCTAGAGATTGTGTATGAATACAGCCAGAAATCTTATGTCAAATCCGCTTGGAAAATATGCAACAGTGTTCCAATCAGAATTTATCACAATTTCAATTTCGGTAATAATTTTTTATAATAATAATTTTTGAATTTATTCTTCAAAAATAATGGTTCTGACAGATGGATTTTTACAGAAAATATACAAAGAAAACATTATATTATTAATCAAAACACAAAATTAAATGGAACGAAAAAAAAAATGAAATTCATTATAAATGAAGTTGCACTGTGATTTTTTTGTATGTGTATATAAACAAATTCATTGCCACATCACCCGTGTGGGGTAGACATTACGATACGTTTTTTTTTTAATGAGGTATGGAGTAATTGGAAGCTTATACATTCATCTCTTATTAAATGGTATTAACTAAAAATGTGATTGACACTTAAAATGATAAATAAAACAACGGCAAATATGTCCCGTTCGTGAACGTAAGAGGAACGTCTAAGTGTGAATACGAATACAATTTCTAGCATTGTTCGTATACATTGAACTGTCAAAATTGAGCAAAACACGTTTCGAACGTAAATGAACGTACAAGTGTGAATAGGTAACTACTTTCGTGTGCGGAATTGAACGTAAGATATGTCAAAATTATGCTCAAACGTTCGGAACAGGAGTCAAGATCACATAGCTCTTTCGATCATGTAAAACGGACGAAAAAACGATAAAACACTTCAAATATGATTGCCCAAATCTCTAAAGAATAAGAATATCGCTTAAGGATACATTGTCCTAAATCTAGACAATGTTTCCTCACTTAAACTTAATTATATTTCAAAACTATTTTTAAAGGTTGAAATTGTATGATGATATTGAAGAGCTATATACGAGTAGTTAGATCAGAGAAGCACAATGGTTTCATACTGAACCTGCGTGCGCCCGTAAGGAAATATGAAAAACACTTATTTTGGCAAAAGAGGTAAAAGTTTAAATATCTCTAAAAATTAGTTAAACAACAGCAAACTCTGAATTAGTTATGTTACAGGTCACTGCGCTGGATCTCTAATGTTGTTCATGCTATCGCATCACCCCCATGTTATACTAAAGCAAATAAATCATATTAGTTCATCGAAATGATCCTTTAAATCCAAAATAGTTCCACAGAGTATTCCAACTAAATCACCAGCAAAATGGCACACTTTAATTTACCGTTTATATATCTTTAATAAGGCGAACAAAATTGGCTCCGCTTACATACAAAAGAAAAAAAATGTGGGGTGCAAATAACAAACAAGAAACCAGATATTTGTTACATTTATATGTGTGTGTTTATTTCCTATAAGATAGTTTTGTACAAGCAAAACTCACACACAATGAAATGATACAAATTGTATACTATAGGTATATTTATATATTTATATTATATTGTAGTGGTGACACAGAGTCGTTAGGTTAAAGCTGAACGAAATGCTTTTTGTTTGATTGGAGTTTTTGCGTTGCATTTTGCTTTTATTCTGACTATTTATATGGAATTGTGAGTGCTTCTCCATTCCTTGGTCGTGTGTGTGGGCATGAATAGGCACATAGAATATATGCGTACAATATCCATATTACAAATGTTTATATACGTTTAACTATTTTGTGAAATTATCGCTACAACTTAATTTGGCTGAAACGTTTCAATCTATTATTTAGAAACTGTTAAATATAATTAAGATATTGTGTTTGTAGCTGTTTATATAACATACACAAATATTTAATTATATCTGCTTTAAATAAAATACCGCATTACAAATATACCGTACTACATGACCGGTCTTCGATAATTAAGCAATTATGGAATAATATAAATAATTCATTTTCATTTTCATTCAATTAAAAAGCTTCATATATAATTACAAAATAAACAGCTATTCATATTTATATAAAATTTAAATCTTTTATTATCTACTTTTATATTCTACTTTTATTATCTACTTAGGAATATTAGAAACTGTCGATTGATGCTGATTGAGGTCCACGACTCCCTCTATCCTCAATTCGCCATATTTAAGGGTAGGATGGGGTATTTTCCAACATTTCAATAATATTGTGTCCTAATTTCAAGTAACTAAAATTGACGAAGTTTTGAGCGGTGAAGAGTCCTGGTGCGAGTATCAGAGCTGCTGCATACAGCTCTTCCTGATGACGTTATCAAGGCTATGAAGCCAATTTTCATGGACTGGAGCAAAGATGATCGTTTTGCAATGATGTCTCAGTGGGTTAATAATAACGAGAGTCTGAACCAGCTCATCTGAAAACTCACCAATATATGTTAGTGGCACCGCTACTATTGTCGAAATCGCAGCTCATGTTGCGCATGTACTTTCAACGAAGGTAATTTTCATTATTATCCTTCATGCATGAGATGAGAATCACTACAGGACCCAGTTCTCATGAATCGGCGCGTCAAGTCGACCACTTGCGAATTACAAGAGCATGGGAGCATGCGGCTCTGAACAGCAAAGAAGAGATACAATTGCGTAGAAAATGTCAAAAGGATGCTAAAGGGTTTCCATTAAGGGCGCTTGAGCTTTGAAATGAAAAAAAAAAATACATGTAGGAGAGATATTTGCGAAAAAAAAATTTATTTGAAAGGTCCATCGACCCCATTATGTATGGAATATGACATCATTCAAATGAC
>JANSTU010051708.1:0-20742 GCA_027564075.1 Bolitophila hybrida
GTGTGAGTGTTCGTAGAATAGAACTGCATCATTCGCATCAATAATTTGTTCATATCAAATCCATAGCTGTTGCACAATGCTAATTCAAGCAGGGTGCCCAATACTAAATGTCTAAGGTACTAGTATAATATATTTAAAAGAACACAACTTATGTTGTGTGTGGCATTTCCAGTATTATATAGGGTCGCGCATCAGTTATACTTTGTTTATGAGCCATGGTAATCAGTTTGTATATGGTTAATAACTCTGTTCAATTCCAGATTGAACATTCTCCCCGGCCGCGATCTCCTGACGTGTCCTATTTATTTGGGTAAACGTTTATATGTTCGATTGTAGGTTGAACATTCTCCCGGCCGTGCAGTTATTTGTGTATTTTCCGTAATGTCGTACGTTTTATGTTCAAATGTAGATTGAACAGTTGGTATTCAGTTGGTGGTTGATCCGTTGCATTTCTCTGAGTTTTGATGATCAGTACAGTGTACACGAAGGGGGTGTACGTAAACGTTAATTCTCTCGCCTTTTCCTCAAAATTCCACTTACCACTTGTTCTTCAACGCCGGCGAATTATAAGTAAGTTCTGTTATGTTATCTGTGTTCTGCAATGTGTAAATAATGAAATCTGAACTTCTTTATTTTTTAGTGTATCATGTGTATTACTTTATTGACTAAACATGTATACGATTAGATAATCATACATTAATAAATATTACACGTTTACAATATTACATAGACTGTAGTTTATGGGTCAAAAATAATAATATATACGCATGTGTTTGTGTGTGTGTGTGTGTATGTTTGTGTGCTCACACCGATAACCAGGAGCCCTATAGTATATTTGGCTCGCTGGAAAATTCATTTTTAAAAGTGCATATTTTTGTTTATACACAATATGATAATTTATAAATGTATTACATCAATCCTATGTAGGTATGCTTGAGAATATGTAATTTGATACACATATTTTGAAAAGTTTTTTTTTTATATATATTTATAGATAACATTAGAGTAGGATATGTGGCACGTACGTACGTTATCGATTAAGTGCAACAATTATGAGTTTATCTTGTTCTGCTCATCAATCGTATGTATAGATGGGTACGCACGTTAACTACATAGGGGGGATTTTCTGCGTTTGAAGGAAGTTCGATGAGACTTCTGTTTGTTTTTTTTTCTTTCTCTAGAATCATGTGTGTTTTATTTCATTTTAAAAAGCACTGCTTTTGTTTACTATAATTATATATAGTAGTTTTCGCGCTTGCATTCACCTACATTCAGACGTCTTGGCAAATGGTTTTTTTGTTTGTTTATATAATTGAATATATGTGTTTTTGTTTGATAATATTTAAAATTTAGGAATATTATTTTTTCTATCGGCTGTTGTATGTTTTTTGTGTTTAATACAAAATAATGTGTGTTATGAAAAAATATAATACGAGTTTATATCTAATTTTAATTATTTCTAGATGACTGAGTATTTTTGATAGTGTGTGTGTGTTTTGCCATTTGCTTAGATTTTTCTCATTCATACATGTCCCTAAGAATGTGTCTGTGTGTGTGTCTTCTTATGTGCAGCCCACCACCATCAGCCAAGCTTGCTCACAAAAATCACATGTTTTCCATTCACACTCAAACCTATCTACATATATTATAATATATATTACTGTTTTTTTGTTGCTTTATGTGTCTTGTGTGTATTTGTGTATAATGTGTTTTTTTTTGTGTATTTATAATTATTAAGTTACTAAATTGTATAAACCCTAAATTTAATGTCAAAGACGATCACCCGAAAAACGCGACGAAACGCGGTGCAACCAAATCCACGTGGATTTGGTTCATAAGGTACGAGTTTTTTTTTGTTTAGTTATTTAAATTATTTTGACTAGAAACGACTGCTGAATGGGACGAGTGTTGTCAGCCAAGTGCGGAGTAGAGATTGGCACACAGTTGGTTTGTTGTTGTTTTTTAAAGATACTCATCACAGTTGCCGGGCAGCACCGTCCCGGGATGCACGTCATTTCGAACGACGAAAGCGAAACGAAACTTTTCTCTGTTTTACAAACTAATTAAGTATTGGTTCTTAGCTTAGATTTCTACGGTCCGGACCGCAAACGAATGGAGTTTTCTTTTTGGTAAACAACTAAAGACGCGCGATGGTGCTTTAGGTCTGGGGGCGAGACCCATTGAGTACAAAATTACGCGACGAATCTACCGACGATCACACGAGAGAGTACAACATCCCCATTTATAAATGTTAGAATTTATTATTAATTTACTTTTTAAAAACAAAGAATTTACGTTATTTGATTTGTTCCCTATTCAGTTGATTTTCCTATATGTTTAGATAAGATTTCTTTAACGAAATATAAAGCACTTTAGTTACCGCGACAATTTTTATTTGTGTGTGTTTTTAGATTATTTACGCGACGACGATTTTTTTATTATTTATTATTAACATTGATAATATCCGATTATCAAATTAAAAGAAAACACGAAAGAGCATGTAATATTTAAATATTTCCATTTCGGACGAGAGACCTTTTTGAAAAGTATGTTCTAGCACCCGAGCATTAAAAAAAAGTTGAGCAGAGTTCAGAGATTTTTCACAGGCTTAAAATTACGTTAGGATTTCAATGTAGTTTGATGTAAACCAGGTTATGTATAATCGGTCAGTCTTTTTTGTGTGTATGGTATGGTATTTTCTCAAGTTAGTTTTAAAATTTATTTTCATATGTACAGTTTTTTACTTCTTTCTTTTCTATTTTAGATTTCTCATCTCTGTTCTCGTTAAATGTTAATAAATTACATAAATCTAATGGCACATCATAAATCTTGCGTCATCTTGCTGAGAACATATATATATACAGCTTGTTGTCAGTATTTAAATATTAAATGCTCCATACGAAAAACAATATGATTATTTATTTGACGAAAATACGCGACGCGACCCGAGTTTATATGTATATATATATTTATTTAGTTATTAAACGACGCGACGATAACGGACGAACGGAACGAAAGATACACCGCGGCGGGAGTCTCTTATAGATTATAATATGGCGATTTTTACCGCGCACGAGTCACCATAATATGAATAAATACAATTTGTTTAATTAATAATGTTTACAACTTAAACGATAATTAATTTATAGTATACAAGCTATACTGTTTAATATTATTAAAACTACATTGTTGTGTTCGATAGAGACGCAAAATGACAATTGCATTTTAGTAAGTATTATGCTACTATATTTATTTAATTATATAAAATATACAGAATTGCACTCTGGAGCAGAAGATACACGAGATCCTTGAAATGATGACAAACAGATTTGATTATAAAAATTATTAAACGGAATCAACAAAATTGTTGAAAAATATACATAGAGAAAATAAAGATTTGCCTGCTCTATCGAACACACAGTGCTGCTTTTTTTCTGGCTGCATACTGTATAATATAGTTCACTAAATACCCTAGCTATAGTGATTTGCATCCACACAAACGCTCATTCATACTTCCGATTGCGATCGCAGTACCACCCACAACACATACATAGATAATGTGCGTAGGAGAAAAACGTTTAGCTGCGATCGCCTAAATTGATATCAGTTGATTTTTTTGTTAAAAAAAAACATGTTTTTGTTGTTTCTTTTTCAAGATTCCCTACTTAAATACAAAATTGTGCAAATAGTCTCTTTTTTCTGTATCAGCTTTTGTGTTTTAATTGTTTAAAATATAATTTTCTGTATTCTGGTTGTGTTTTGCATTGTCTAGAATAGGTGTGTGTGTGTGTGTGAGAGAGAGGGGTAACTTGACACATTTATATGTTTTTTTAAATGTAGTGAAACATCGTTAGAAAGAAAATTGTAGGGCGGAAGGGATCTATGTGGTTTTACTCAGAAGTCTCCAAAATAGGAATTTACGCTATACAAGTTAGCATACATGTATAGAACTATATTCTCTGTGTTTAAGCCTAATAAATTCAAAATTGTTTTGGTTTTCTGGAACCACTCATACATGTATGTCTGTAAGTGTGTGTGTGTGTGTGTGTGTGTGTGTGTGTGTGTGTGTGTGTGTGTTTACAAATGTAATTATAGATTTCAATGGTTATAGTTTGATTTTGCTTGAAATTTTATATTTCAAATAAAAATAAATATTTGTATGGATTTTTTTTTAAAATATTACAAAAAAATAATCTAGAAACGTAGTTTGTAGTTTGTTACACAATCGAGATTTATGTTGTATATTTGTTATTGGTATTTTTTGTTGCAAAAAAAATATGATTTGTATATGTGTGGGGTTTGGCTGCGTTACTTAATTGTGTGGAAATAGGAAAATTTGTAACTAACTTTGTTGTTGTTTTTTTTTAATATTGTAAAGTCCTAGGTTTTCAATCTAGGATAATTTTAAAACCTTTGTTCAGTGTGTTTGGAGTAAGGGTGTTTTTTTTTGTGTATGGGTTCATCCGTTGGTAAACCTGAAAATGAAAAAAGAATATATATCCAAAACTGTTTATTTAATATAAATCTAATGAAAAGGATCATAGTAAAAGCAATTCGTTCAGAGTGTGTGCACGATTATTATCATATTCGGCAAGGTTGCACTTTCCGACTTAGCCGGCACAAATGTCTTGGGACTTTTTTTAAATAAATCCGTTGACATTGATCGCGACTGTGGCGCAAGTACCTCAAACCGTCGATCAGATACCTGTTCAAGGCAATCATCACAAAGAATGGCATTTTAAATACTAAATTAGTCTAGTCTTCTTTTATTTAATGTGTGTTTTTGTATGCATTTTTGTGTTTTATTCGATGAAAAGAAAGAGTTAAAATATACTTCAAATAAATATAAGCATATTTATATTCCAAACGCTGTACAACTAATGGAAACTGTCTAAAATGTGCTAGCCCACAACATGAATCATAAAGACAAAACGAAACTAACTGTGGAAACTTCTGTAAAAATTGGAAAGATCAACCGAAACCTCACCATACATTTAAAAAAGACTGCAGACTGGAATTACCTGAATAATAGCTCATCTGCGACAGTTTATGGGCGCCCAACGAAAAGTATTCGTTTTGTATATTCTCCGAAAAAATAATTTGAACTCAAAGTGTGGTTAGTCGGGTCCACAAATGACAAAGGATATTAATTTCGAGCGACTCAAAGGTCGCGAAAACTACAACAACAAGATCGATTCTGGGAACTGCTCATTGAAATGCGTTTTTGCCCACCAAAAATCTAGCAAAGTGTGTATCAGAAACAGACACTGAGAGGGATAATGAAAAACTCAGCGAGGCAAGCGGCTGGTTGGTGCTAGCTGTTGACACAAACGTAGCGAATCATTTTGACTATTCGGATTCACCACTGGAGGTTGGGAATCGATCGCGAAGTAAAAGCCTTGACAGAGCTGTTGACTACATAGGACAAATGTTCAGCGGATGGACTCGGTGAACGGAAAAGAGTCGTATCACTGCTCATGTTGGGCAAACTAGGAAACGAATACCAGCCGTTCTTCGTTGCTCTCGGCAAGCGGCACAAAGGTGAGTGAACCTTGAACCTTGTGCCGAAAATGAGTCAGAACAGCGCTGGAACGGCATTCTTTGGCACTTTCAATTCGGAAGGCTGCAGTGTGAGTAACAAGAACAAAGCAAAGTCGCAAAATGGCGTTTTTTTTAAAATTGAAGCAAAACAGATTCTTTACATACTGGCCAGAGACGAAAACATAGTCGATTAACACCGCCGATTGTGCAATTTCGGTTACGACGGAATGTGCAAATTGGAATCAGCTTATCGTTCTCGATCCAGAAGTAAGCGGTCGTGGACGTATTCCGCTCATTCATGCAATTGATGGAAAAACAGACTGGACGTTCAGTGAAGAGCATTCGAACCGACAACGGCACATAATTCGTTAATGAGGAAGATATGTACGGATGCACGAATCGAAAAGACACCGCCGTACACGCCTC
The DNA here is from genome assembly GCA_027564075.1 of Bolitophila hybrida. Classification (NCBI taxonomy): domain Eukaryota; kingdom Metazoa; phylum Arthropoda; class Insecta; order Diptera; family Mycetophilidae; genus Bolitophila; species Bolitophila hybrida. The sequence goes on from JANSTU010051708.1 coordinate 5,968, forward strand.
AATTGAACGGTGTGGCCGAAAGTATGAATCGGACTATAGTTGAACGAGCTCGATGTATGCTGGTCGATGCGAAACTGGGCAAAGAATTTTGGGCCGCGGCAGTTACCTGGTGAATGGATCTGTGAACCGGACCACTGCCAAGACACCCGAAGATATCTGGTCTGGTCAGCGACCGAACCTTAAGAGCATGGAAGATTTCGGTAAATGGGTGATGGTTCACGTCCAAAAAAAACCTTTTCGAAAGTGGAACAAGAAGGCGAAAGAAATGATTTTCGTCGGTTTCCACGTTAATCAACAGGGTTTTTGATTTTTTGACCCGACAAATAATAAGATCGTCATAATGCGGGATGTTGATTTTCTGGATTCGTGCTTCACAATAAACATGCTCGATGGTGGCGATGACGAGCTGGAAGAACGGACAAACTAACCATCAGACGACATTCAAGATACGATAAATACGGGGATTTTGGAGACTTCGAAGATGCAATAACCGATCCAGATTACGAACCAACCGTACAAATACAACCGGCACTCCGAAAGCGAACTCCGGTGTAACGACCCGGATTTAATCTCGTATTAAATTACGACAGTGGTTACAACTCGGCAAGTTAGAAGCATGCGTTGACAGAGGAAACATCATCGCTCAAAAGAAATCGAAGCTAGATCTATGCGTGTATTACACCAAGAGTTTGGACTTGATCATCGCCATTTATGTGGAAGATTTTCTGATAATCTCTCAAGACTCGGGACGAACTCAAACGGAAGTTAACCGAGAGGTTCCACATGAAGGACATGGGCCGCGCTAAGACATGTGTAGGGCTCAACATCAAATACTAGGAGGACGGCATCTCAATCGGACAGACCTCATACGCTAACGAGGTGTTAACACGAGTCGGTATGACCGACTTCAAGCCGGTGTCAACCCCAACTGACATGTCTACGAAGTAGCGAAGGGACGTGCTGTACCAAAAAACGGTAGGCAGTCTGCTTTATCTCGTTCAACAATGTTAGCCGCCGTTACAACTCTACAAACGGATACTGCGGTATTTGTGATCGACCGTCGAATTTCGCATCAAGTATAACGGATACGCGGATTCGGAATGGGCGTCCGACATAGATACCAGAGCTTGCTGGAGCTGTGACATGGGGATACAACCGATAGAAAACGGTCGCACTATCATCGGCAGAAGCCTGCTGCGCATGGACAACCCGAGCGCTTTGGACATTGCGCGGAGCGACGCATACCGCGCAAATACAAACACATTCGTTACCATTTTATACGCGAATGTGTCGAACAGAAGCTTGTTCGGCTTGAAAATGTCCCGACTGAATTAAATGTCGCGAACTGTTTGACAAAAGGAGTCGGAGCCAACAAATTGGAGTTTTGCGCTGCCGGCACGGGAATTTAAACCACAACCAGGAACAATCCCTGATTTTGGCAAGTTGGGGATTATTCAGGATTGAAAAAGCCCTTCTCTACCTGTTCAACATCAACAAATAAACCTTCCAAAAGATCTGGAAAATGGGATTTATCGTTCCTATCCTAAAACTCAACAAGAATCCGAAATTTCTAGAAAACTACAAACCCACAACTCTAATCAATACACTCTGCAAACTCATGGACACAATGGTCAACTTCCGACTAACGTCGTGGAAATATCAAACCTTCTCACCAACAAACAATATTAATTTAGACGATACCGATCCGCCAAAGATGGACTAATACTAGAAGACGCAATCCAAAACTCGTTCTCGAATAGGGAACATCTAACGGTAGTATTTTTCACTTTCCAAGTAGCCCAAACCGGGAGCAAAGATGTTTACACATAAAAAAGGTAAAACATTTTTAAATTAGGCGCTATAACCCCGAGTGTTGATGTGCCAATAAATGTAGTTTATTAATATTATCACACTATTCCCAATTGACAAATAAATTATTTGGGTTTGTTTAACTTAAGATTAGATTTGATGTATGAAGTAACGTTCTGAGTAAGGACGGACGCACGTAGGTCGCAGATCGGACCCATTGTGCTCCTTTTTTAACATAAACTAAACTTTGCTAAATTACTCACCGATTCACTGTCAATAAAAAAAACACCTTAAATCTCGTACATTGTCACCAGCTTTTCGGACAAATTAGGTGGAAATTGGTCAACGAATCTTCTCCAGTTCTCCTCGCCCACCTGTGTCTTGAAACCATGCAGAATCTAAGCAAAAAATAATAATATCATTATACATAATAAATAATAAAAAAAAACACCTACCTTCTGAATCATCTGATGCAAGTCTGTCGGTGGATTTGCCCACGATGCAATCGCATCACAAAAGAATATAAAGTCGGGCACAACACCGACCGGATTCACCGTTATCATATTGCACATGCCACGGAAAGCTGAATCTTTCTCGTCGTTGTCACGAATGTGTCGCAGTGAGGTACACCTGTGTAATAATGTATGTTAATTATATTGTAAACAGTAAACAATCACTTATTTTTATTGAAATTTTGTATGCTTGAATAGATTATATACGCAAATACAACACAATATTAAATTATTTACATACAGTACTAAATGCGAATATATATATATATTGTATATTAGTAATCTACACATTTTGACGTCAGTCGTGTGGCGCCTAATTACAAATAATATTTATGTATAATAGGATGAAAATATTGTGTTGTATAATAGTATACAATGTAAACATTGAATCGAATTGTCGATGATCAGAATCACATAACTAAAAAAATAAAAAAAAACATAACCTGAATATTATACAGGTAAACACACACACATCACGATGACTGTGCGCTGTTGTTGTGTATTATCATTAAATTAAATTATATAAAAAGGTAATAATAAAAAAGGAATTGTTACACACCACTGTCGTACAAAATCTTGTAAAAAGGGAGCCACTTCAACGGGACACACATAACCTAGGCGACCGATTGTTATAGCTAAAAAAACAACAGAAAAAGAAAAATATACATAAACAAATTAGGTAAACGATATAATTATATATCAATATGTATTATTATATAACTACGTGTAATTTAATTAAATATATTATAATAAACTGTAAATATATATGTATGTAAAAATGTATGAGATAAAATAGTAAAAATTCAAAAATCATAGATTAGTAATCTATTTCTTAACGAACGAACAAAATTGTTATTGTTTAACAAATATTAGCATAAATAATTATTCCAATATTATTGCAACAGCAATACGAGTAGTTTGTCTGTTTTAGCAGGAAGACAGACATATACACACACATTAACATACGTCGCATATTTGTTTTGTTATATATAAATTTAAGCCAGTTAACTTACCTGTATTTTCGAGCAGTGTCTTTGGAGTGTTTAGTCGATTTATGATAAGAATCAGTTCATTAAGCACCATTGAGATAAACGGCCTGGTGGCATCACCTGAATAAAACACACACACACAGAGGTATAAATACCTAGTATACACTTGTTAAGGTCATTGAACTCACCCAATTTCATGCAAATCTCTCCGATAGCCCATGTGGCATTGTTGCATACGGAAATAAAATCAGGATTTAGATTCTGTCCCAGAATTGGGAAAAAGTTTGTCATGAATGGAGCAACATGCGGAAAACAGGCTTTAGTCAGATCACCGAGTAGTGCAAACGAAGATTGTCTCACTTCGGGCATTGCATCTTGCATACACTGGTATAACAGATGCATAATGTTACTGTTTACGACAAGTGTCTCAATGTGTCCGTCGAGTCCTTCGGCTAGCCCAGAGAGCAAGTCCAGTGCTACGATCATGCGCTCCTTGTCCGGTTGCTCGTACATACCCGGACTAGTGTTGTTAGCCATGTCCTGACTGAGGGTCTGTTGAATAAGCGAAATGCATCGCATATAGACTGGCTCACAATATGGCAAAAAACCAGACTGAAGGGCGGTGGCAATGCTTGACAAGCACTCCAGCAACGGGAACAAGTCTTTTTCATCATCTTTTAGCAGGTTCCATTTCTGAATTAGCGGTGGCATCAGAATGTTTATGTACTCTGGTTTGTTCAGATGATGACCAACCGAATCAGCCAATGTACCAACGGCGTCGTAGAGAATCAATAAATTCTTGTGCTGGTATTTTGAGAAGGCATATACTAATGTCTTCAGAATGAATCCTAGATAAGGAACCAATTCAGTACAGGCCTCTTCTTCAAGCGTAGCAAATGCTGAGCAAGCCGCTTCCTGTACACGTTTATTTGAGTCAAGTATACGCTTGAGCAACTCCTCCATTAGTGGCTTCAAGAACTGGTCATGTGGTTGGTTGACCACCCAATGGGCATACCTTGACAGTGTCCAACAAGTGATCGATCGTACAAGTGCCTTTTTGTCTGACAAACATGTTATCAAGTACGGAATCAATTCGGGCAGATGAGGAATCATGCCAGTCATACATCCCTCTGCAATGGCACCCAAAGCCAAGATGCCACTTTCCTTTACTTCCCATTCGTTATGGAATAGAGTTTCCTTTAGAATTGGAAGTACAACAGGCAGACATTCCTCACGGAATACATTGGCCAATACATCAAGGGCGGCAGCACTGCATTTACGCAAATTCCATTCGGACAGAGAATTGTCATCGTCCAGACCACCATCTTCATCATCATCATCTTCGTCGTCATCATCATCACCACCATTCTGCTGACCCTCAGCAGCTCCGCCCGATTTTAATGTATGCGTACGAGACTTGTGAAATCTTGGTTTAATGTCTTCCTCTCGATCTGGCACCATATCATCTTCTTCAACGTCTCCCTTTAAAAAAAGCACACACACATTTATAATATTCCCTTTAATAACTACTGCAAAAAAGTTCAATTACCTTTAATAAAATAATATCAATCTCGGAGTACCGCATACCGTGTACAAGGATCGGAGCAAGCCGTGGCAAATGCGGTGTTAATACTTCCTTACAGATACTCTGTTCGGCCAGTGTCAACCAAAACTCGGACGCTTCCAGTGCAACACTCTCGTCCTGATCCTGAGTGCGCAACAGCATGTACTCGATGATCTGATTCATGTGCGGAATCAAACGATCCATGCGCACCTCTAGCAGCATCACCAATCCACGGCATACGTTCTTACGTACCTCGTGATCTTCGTCCGACGACAGATGAAACAGATTCTCAATAAATGTGTCAATGTGCAGCATCAGTGCGGCCGTACGATTTATGATAAACTGATTTATACACGCAATTGCATGTGAACGAATCTTCGGACTAGTATGCGTAAAGAACTGCAAGAATTTTGGAATCATAACATTCAATGGTCGGTTAAGTGCAGCACTATCCAATTGTTCTGGTGAATCTTCACAGATCTTCTGCAATGCTCCGAAAGCTCCCTCGCAAATATTGTAGTCTTGCGAGTCCAGCATTTCGCAAAGAGCACCGAGCAGCTGTGGCCAGTTTGCTAAGCCTCCTTTGCTGGATATTGTTGTTATCAGTATTCCAACCGTAGCACGGATAAGCGGCGATGGGTCTCCGACGGCCATCAGACATTCCTGTTTAATATACTCAACAATTTCAGGCTGTAGACTACTGCCATGCATCCGTATGTTATTTTTCAATATCAAACCGCTCAGGGATCGCGTTGACTCATCTTCGGACTTGAGTTTGGTGAGTACGTATATCAGATAGTTGTTGAAGTCCGGATATTGATTGAGTTCTTCCAATTTCTAGATTAAAATAATCGGTGTAAGAAATGATTACAGGCAATATATTTTAGCATACACACACGCACACACATACATCGAAAACAAAATGGCCAATCAATACATTAACAGATTTCATATATGTAAAGTAAAAGGGTATTTTTTGCGATGCAAATAAATTAATATTTGTTCACAGAACTGAAATAACGGGATTTGCAAACGGCTCGGATCAACGATATTTGTGTGGCAGAGATGTTCATGGCTATAGACTTACCAACTGAACTGCTCTCTGAGTCGCGGTGTCTGGCGATTGTGACTCCTTCAGAATTGTGATTATTTGCTGTAATCCTTCGTGCTGTGGTTCCCACGTCATGGTGACCTGATATAAGTATCTGGCGGGTGGGGTGACGATAACTGTACAGATCACAAGGATCAAATTCAGGCCAGTAGTTACTTTCTTTTGCAAAAAATATTTTAGGATGATCCGCGAATGACGGCTGCAAAAGTTTTATGTGTGCTCGTTGTTGAATTCACCACAAAAACCTGCCGTTTCGTCCGCTTTAACACACACACTCTCACAAATATATATATATTTGACACAAATACAACCCTGGCGTGACCAGCGGCAAAATTCAACACACAGAAATTTGGCGAAAAATATCTTGCTGCAATAATTTTATCAGATTTTTTCAGTGTGTAATACGATGATTTTTAACAAAGTGATTATAGTTACTGTTGCCTGAACTTTGACTACTAATGTGCTTAACTTTTTTAATGTATTTTTCACGTTTTTAAAGTTATTTTAATGGACAAAATTGTCCAAGAGAATCACCGAATGGTCACAACTCAAAGCGAGAAATGCAACTATTTTCCAGAAAGTGCATTTAGAGTGGTGGTGAGTTTATGTGGTTATTATTATTTTCGAAATTGGTGCGTTCGAAGAGAAAATATTTTTTGATCAAAAACATCACCGAGTAAATAATAATAACTCCCGTGTTTTTCATAAGTCATTAATAAAATTGAAACACCCAAAAAGTTACGGGAATGGTAATTAACCTCGTCATGTAGAACCGCAAAGTATACACATTACCTTAAAAATATAGGTGAAATTAACAAAAACTGTTATTAGTTAGTTTCCCTGCATCAAAGGTTTAATCAATTGATGATGACGATCGTGACGACTTCCATAGGTCTCAGCGTTAGGCTACTGAATAATTGGAACACAGTTTTATTTTTGTTTAAAAATTTGGTTGACATATGTCATACACGGTGTGTTGAATTTTTTGTCAACTGAATTTCTCTCTAGTAGAGGAGTGAATTTCTCTCTAGTAGAGGATGGAACATATTTAAATGTAAAAAAAGGAATTTCCGTCAATAAAAAAGTGAATTCTTGTCACCAAATTATTTCGTGACTAGAATTCACTGCAGTAGTTTGAATTATTGTCACTAAATGCCTTTACAACAACAATAACATGAAAAAAACGAATTGTGTTGTTTTAAACCCTTGTTTATTGTGATTATGTGACAAAAATGCACTCCTCGGCGGTGAATTCTTCTCACCAAATAATTTGTTGACGAAAATGCGCAAGAGAAGAATTCATACCGACGTCACACACACACAACCCATACCATTAAAGTAATAGTATGAAATTAGAGAAACGAATGTTTTTATAATACCTCGGTTTTTACTTACTGGATATACAAATAATGTCACACATAGATTTGTTCTTTTGAACGAATCATTATATGCTCTAGATCAGCGATCACGAATTGCTTAACCGCGAATGTCAATCAATTTGTGATTAAAGTAAGCAGAAAATATGCCATCTTTACTAAAAATACAGATTTTTTGGAATTTCAATAATAACGATTTGGTTTCGTGAGTAGTGTTAAAATTTGATGATTTTTCGGTAATATTTAAATAAAATATCTAGACATATTTGATTGCAGAACCTTAACATCTTTCCATGGCAAATTACGAATGTATTTAATTGGAGAGATTAAATTGCAAGGACTATATTACTCACAGAGTAGATTTATTTATAAGTATCAGTACATTTTTATGAATTCGTGAATTGTACAAAGTGAATTGACAAAAAAAACGTTACATTATATATTATTTTATCTGTCAAAATATCAATTGAGTGAATTTATTTCCTTGAAAACACATTTTCTTTAGTTTTAACTGGTTTTAACATTCAAATAGCAGAATGCTGACTTATTAAACTATTGATTTTATATTGGGGTCAAACACAACAAACGTCAAATTGCGTAAGACATTCTCTTACGTAAGAGCTGTTTGTTTGACGTTTGTTGTGGTAGACCCCATTCTCTATAGAGCTATTTCACGCTTTTAGAACTCACTAACACAGATGCGCGTTTGACAGATGGTAGAGAGCTTATTTATGGCTTCTAGCCAGGCTTTTCCGCGCTTCGTACGAAACACATCAAATGGTATGTATGAATCTCTAAATAAATATGCAAATCGATAACATAACCTAACACAATTTGTATTTAAATTTACCTGGAAATCTTCGGGATAGTATAGACTTAAATGCCAGAACTGTCATATATCATGTGTTAAAGTATGCGTAAGTATGCATTTGTACACATGTTCGAGAAGGGTGAAATATCTCTATTGGCAAAAGCAACACTCGTTGGGTGCGCTGTTATTGTGTGTAAAAATTACACATTATGAGATCATATAAAAATATAAATAATAATTAAAATATACTTAGACATTTTCGAAGTATATGTAGATACAGCATTAATTTTCGAAAATTACATAACCTCAAAAGTTATTGTCAATAAATGTCAACTTAAAAAATTTAAAAATCCATATTATTTGCGTGTTGAACAATTGATTTACAAATTTAATTTTGTAAATCTATTTATTTGTAAATCGGCTATGGCTGGCGGCATTGACACAACCAAGCGCAAACCTCGTCGTCTTCGCGGAACGCCAGCGCTTCAATTCAGTAACCGTATTGCTGCCGTTGTACTGGGCATTGGCATAGCTGCTGGATTAGCATTGAAGTAAATTTGAACTTAACAAATGTAGTAACAATCTTAATAATAATGCGTTGCATGATATTTCCCAGCTGTATACCGATCATTGACGTGGTGCGCGAGAAATTCAATTTAGACCTGTTGAACGTCTCCGAAAAGGAACAAGACCGACGTGCATTATTCTCGAATGCTTTTATTCCACAGAAGCGAGGGGAAGACATTTTGAAGCTGCTCGAACAGAAAGACCGCATGGACAAGGAACGATAAACTCGTATATATTAAAAAAAAAACAGTATCATGGAGACGTCTAAGAGCAAATTCTCAAAGTTGCGACTGCGTAGTACTGCGGCAGGGTAATTAAAATATTTTAACTGATTACAGTTATTTTTAACATGTAGTATATATAATTAGTAGACAATAAATGTAAATGGAAATCTGAAACTTGTTCTTTGTTTTGTTTTAGAAAAAAAACATCCGATTCGGTCACGGCTTCCTCGCAGATTTCAAAGTTCTTTGCCAAGACTGATTCTCAAGCGCTTATTGAGTCATTGCCACCGCCAAAACCGAATGAAGTTAGTGTAAACAAGGTTACGACTCGCAAACGGAAAGTAGATGAAGCATTAGCCACATTTTCAACAGCCAGTTGCAGCACTACAATTGCATTACAAGAATGTGCTGTAGAGCTATCAAACATTAAACCTAACCCTAGGAAAGACTCGAATAACCCTATTTCATGTTTTTTCCAACAAGAAAAAAACGCAGACGAAAGCGTTGGTGTTTTTCAGTCACCAAAGAAATCACAAACGGTCAACACTGATGTTATTGTGAAACGTGGTCGAGCAAAAGCAGCCACAGTATCAAAACGACAGTCTAAACGAAAACTACCGGATATTCGTAAGGCTATTAACAAGAAATTAAACGAGGAACAGTTATTTACTAATGTTGTGACTGCACACAGTTCTGCTGAGCAATTGGACCCCGAACAACTGCAATTGGCACTAGCTCTATCGCGGTCTTTGGTACATACTCATGGAGCTGACGATATACACATGGAACCGGTTATAACTGCCGAGCAAATGTCCGATCAGGAGCTTGAGGCTCTTCTAAAACGATCCACTAAAATGACACCGACCGACAAACAACTCACAATTCGTCATACCTTGCAAAAGTTTGGTTTTCAACCGAGCTTGAATCAAGACTACGATTTTAATAAGATTTTTGGTGTTAAAACCGCAAATGCAAGGAAAATTAATCACCCTTGGAATAAAAAATTCACAGCTCTAACACGGCGGAATGCCGAGGAACAACAAACAAAAATAGCCGCCAATGTAGAAAGTATCTTAGCCTTACACACTACCACACCGTTTGTAGCGGACGAACATATTACACACTACGTGCTAACCAGTACCGAGCTTTGTAGATTCTTTGTGCCAGATCGAATGCTATTCGAATTGAATTCTAATGCGGAAACTACTCGCGTTGAGCAATATTATACAAACAATTTGGTTCCGGTATCCAAAAATCAATGTGGGTGTCTGCTTAAAGACTGGGTCCTTATACCGGGACGTGATTTGTCACCGGCGCGCAATCAAATTTCCTCGAAAATGCTGGAAGAGGAAGAACAAGAATTGTTGGATTTACTCGATGACAATGAGCTTGATTTGAAGAAAATCGATCAATCGGTTGACACTATGATTGCAGGAGTTTTTGTAAACGACGAAGAGAGTAAATCTAGTGAAGATTGTGCCACTAATTCGATGCCTGAATCATGTTCACCAAATCGAATCCATCGAAACACTTTTATTATAAACGAAGAGGAGAGTAAATCTAGTGAAGACTGTGTGGCTATTTCGTTGCCTGAATCGTGTTCACCGGATCGGGGTAGTCGAGACGGTTCACCAGATATGTTTGCGGATGAGCCTAGTTTTTGTAAGTTTTATAATATTAAACATATATAGATCTTTGTAGAATCTTCGTTTTTAGCTTCTGTTAAAACACCTCCACCGAAGCAGGATATTATTGAAATAGTGTCGAGCACAGAAGACAAAACAAGTCCTGAGATCGGTGGCAATATATTTGCAACGCAATCAGGTATCTTGGTTTATGAGCAATTTTCTAGCGGAGAAGGTACGCACCACAAATAATAAAACTCCATAATTTTAACTTGTCTATGTTTCAGCAAAGATTGGTGATCGATCCGATCAGATGCAGCACCAAAATTCGAATAAAATTTTTGAGGAATCATTTCCGGGTATATTTCAAAATAATAATTTTAGAAATTATGCATAATCTCAGTTTTTGTATAGATTTAATAACATCAGCCGTACGTCTTGATGAAATCGGCCTGGATAAATCTGTGGATTCGATTGACTTGACACTTTGCTCAGATTCAGATAGTATGGAATCACAAAAAGTAGCCACACATGTAGCTGCCTTCGAACTTTCAGATGATAAGAAAAAATCTGAAACTCCAAATAATGAATCCATCTTTCATAATAATACGATTATTCAATCATATGATGAATTTCAATTTTTGCCTGATCAGTCCTTCAAGGAAACACCTGATAATCAACATAAAGAAGTTACTTACGCAGCTGCAATCGAACTGTCAGATGAAGAACTTATTCCTGATCTTAAAAATAAAGAAGTTATTACAAATACTTCGAAATTCCAACAGTATAACTCGATGCGAATTTTAACCGAGCCTCACACGGAAACAGTTTCCAAAGAATCTATTTTAATATCTGATGACGAAGAGATGCCCGAAAACTCTGCATTATCACAGGAATCGTGCGCAGTTTCGGACGACGAAATAAACTATTCTATGAATTTTGCTTCTATACGTCTTTCGAGGGACGCCTATGAAGAAGATTATAAATACAAGACTCCAGTAAAGAATACATCCATTCGATTTAATGAAAATAGCAGATTTGAAGAAGATATAGAATTTTTAAGGAATCAAGATTGTGGTAATAATCCTGAAGAAAGTAGATGCACAACACCAATCAAGAATAGCTGTGAGGACAGCACACTACCCACGGATGCATTTGAGAGTTTCGCCTCAATACCGTCCCCACAACCCACCAGCAACGGCAGAAGATCCGTACTTGGCATGTCCTATTTTGATAACATTTTTGACAACATCGAGTCCAGCATATCTCCATCTCAATGCGTTCCTAACGAAGATATCATGATAAATCAGAGTATTCGCGACATTATAACAAAAGACTTTGTGTGGAACACCCGAACTCCAACGTCTGGCGATACTAAACTCAAGCGTACCGTTTCCGAAATGGTAGTACCAAAGGAACGGCGAAGTTTGAAGTTCCTTGAATTTCTAGACACTTCATCGTCAACTCAGCCAGTACACGATTTATCTGATGAATTCGATGCACTAGTCAGTGGTCATATTTCAACGACACAACAACCGATCAGTCACACTGACTTCCAAACTGAAGAATTAATAACACCGACCACATCTCCGATTGCTACTCCTCCAGTGCTAAGCACACAGTTTGAAATAACACATGACGGTCGAGTGTATATAGTGCAAACTGGTCCTGGTACTCCAAAACCTCATTACGAATCTATGGACTCCCCAACAATACTGCAAGAGCTCAAAAAGTACGGACTCAAGCCACTGAAGCGTAGAAATGCAATTATTTGCCTAGAGCACATTTTTAATAGAATGCACCCGAAATCCGATGATACCTTCGATGCAGAGACATTTGCAGAACCTGCACATATATTTAAAAAATCTAAGACTAGCACCAGAACACTGAAGACAAAGACAAAATCGTGTACAATATCACAGTCCTCTCCGGTGGCTCAGGAAATCACCACATTTCGATCGACGTCCGATGGTGCTGTTTCTGTCCGTAATGCATTTACGCTTTCACCAAATGACCCACAAACCGTTTTTCTGCCTTCAAATCCTCGAGCTAAGGTATTTTTGTCTAAAAAAACCCATTCGTTTTCAATTAAAAATTATAAAATTTATTATAATTACAATTAGAAACCATGGTGTCTGCTCCCGTTACACGTGGCCTGGCACAATCTACTCCATGACAATCGTTCTTTGGTCGAAAACGTGCTGCAGTACCAGCCTATCGATCTACAGGAAATTCGATCATTTCTCAAGGAGCATGTCGGTGTCACGTACGATATGAATGTAGGTATTTTTATAAAACAAAATATATTAAAGCCACACCTAATATTTAAATTTTCTGACTTTAGGACATGATTTCGTTTTTCGATTTGCATTGCATTACATTTCGAACTGAGAATAACAGAAATAAGAAGCGATAATTGGATATGGAGACTGTATGAGTTTGCAATAACTTCGTTTTAAGTAAAATAACTGTTAATTATGAATTATATATATATATATGATCTTTAAGAAAGATACAAAAAATCATTCAAAGATAAAGAATTTCTTTTAACCTTTCCTTTAATTGTTTAGCACTTGTATGTATGATCACAAATGATGAATAAATAAAAACACTGATTGTGTACGGTTGTAAATATGAATAAATTATAGTTCTTGTGTCTCCAATATATACCCATTATCTTTGGTCATCTTTATGTGGACTTCTTCTTCATGATTTTCATAAACATTACCATAACTGAAAAAAATCACAGAAATAATCAATTACACGTTTTCAAAATAAATAGGAAATTAAAATATTACGCACAAATAAATATCATCATGACAACGCCGATCATAACCCAAAGCCAGCACTTCCACGCACGCTTCGAGTGTTCTTGCAGTTTCTCGGTCTCGCTGTGCAGCGACGTCAAATTGCGATCAGATAACGTAGCCGAAGTTGTGGCAATCTAAAGTATTTGTAAATTATACAAATATAATTTATTAATATTAAGAAGAGTACCTCAGTATCACGCCGAATTATCTTGTTTGCCGTCTCTGTTTGCTCTTTCAAACTGCGCGTCATCGATAGCATATCCTCGGCAATACGTTCCTGCATATCACCGTAATACTTCATTGCCTGACCCATATCATCACCACTGTTTGACTTTGCAACTCCTATACGATTACGAATACCAGCTCGTGCTTCATCACTCTTGGGCGATCCCAAAAGTTCACGACGCAGCTCTTTTGTATAGTTGGCATTGTGAATCTGATTAATCTCACGCATAGCAGACTCGCCGGTATTTATATCCTTTGTTTTCAGTCGTAATCTCGTACCTTGAGCAGGCGCCTCCACATAGTTAGTGCTCTTCTTCAACTGAGCACATCTTGCAAAATATTCATCTAAAACCGCTGTACTGGGCACTCTAGTTACAACCAAAACAAAAAATATAAACTCAAATTGTAATACTATATCCTATATCCTACTCATATGATCCTTCTAGCTCCCGAAGCATTGTGTCTAGTGATTTTATGTACTTTTGCAGACGCCAGGTATTCGAGTCATCTTTTGACAGCTCTTCACAGTGTGACAACATACTGCGCACGTTTATCTCTAGTTTACTGGCCATGATTGTGCGTAGATTGTTCTTCGCTAATTAAGTATATAAAATTGGCAGTGTGTTAATAATAAGAAGTTGAAGATACCATAGAAAACATGATCGATGGGCTTGTTCCGAGAGTGTATGAAAACAACGGTTTGAAAGAAAACAGTGATTACTCTTACACGTCAGTGTCAGTTTGGAGATTTTTCTTTCGATTGACATTCGTTGTAGTGCCAGTTGAACAAAAAAATGTGATACCTTGTTTCCACTGGCGAATTTTTAGGCGTGCGGGATCACGTACAAAAGTGCTACAGACTGCTTTTTTTTGTTTATATATAAGAAGTATTATATTAGCTTGAATTATTGCAACGAACATAACATTAGCTACTGGGCGACTAGCGAACACAATTATTTCAAAACATTAAAATAAAATACAACGTTTAAATAGATTTGTTGGGGTTAACAGTAGAAATAATCGATGGAAAAATAACTAAAACCCACTTTTGACGTTTTTGTTTCGGGACGTACAACATGGCCGGCGACCCAAAAACTTTTAGGTCCTTCAGGTTCTGCTTCACTCCAGTCCAGATTTCCTCTGGCGTTGATT
>JANSTU010051719.1:0-20740 GCA_027564075.1 Bolitophila hybrida
TCAAAAATATGCGCATTTTCCCTGCAAAGTTGTTAGAGTCGCGTCAGGGCAAATTAAGACTCCTAACCATCGGGGATATGTTGTGAGTTTTAGAGCACAGTAGCTCCAATAGGAGTACCTAGCACAGCACAAACAGAACATTAGCATGAGCTGACCACTCGTGTGAACTCGTAATGGTCAATGAATCCGGTGTGCGGCATCGCACACTGGCCCTATGTCCCATAAGGGATTAAAGGATCCAATGAGAGATTTCATGACCCCATAGAATCCTATTTATTTTTTTTTAAATCTCTTTTAGAAAGAGTATTAGTATAGTTATAGTATGAACTAGAATCTTTTTTTAGAAAAAAAATCATAAGATGGCGTAATTTAAAATTTAAATAACCATAAATATTTGTTTACGAAGAACATATCCGAATTTCAGAACGCGGTTTTTTCGGTAGTGGGTTATCGTTCCATCCAACTACAAAAATGCAGTTTTTAGAAAAAAAAAATTGAGTACGATTCACATGCAGATAAAAAATGTATCCTGGAACGTCTATTTCAGTGCCATAATTTACCCTTTCCTTCGCTTTCGTAACTGCAGCAGCATTGAATTTGAGCTGTCGTCAAACGTCGATTCGTATTCTCAATTTGCGTAGCATCCTCTTTCTTCCCAACTTAATCCCCAGCATTGTGCATTTTTTCAACCGAATCACAATTGTCACGAATAGCCCTGGCATAATACACATACAATTTGTTAATCAACTGATACTAGTCAGTTTTCCTTTACCACCGATATTATACCCATCCGTTTCTGAATATAACCAACACATTCTTTTTTCGTAACCTCAGTTTCTCCGTAAGGAGCAGCTTTAACAATGTAAGTCTTTATATCCCCGTCCCCGACGTTATATAAATATAAAATAAATCTACCGGCCGTATACTTTTTTGCATTTGACACAGCTCTATTCAAAGCTACACATCTTCATAAATAACGGTACGATTGCTCTGAAATTGGCAGAGAATAATTTTGAAATATGCTACTTTTAGAAAGTGCAATACAAATATAAACGATGTCTTCAAAATTATTACTGTAACAGTTCCCTTAGTCTGCTCTAAGATTACAAAACAATATAATATATAATATATGGAAGCTCAGATTTTTTAAAAGAGTACGGCTGTGGGCTCTATCACTTTAATATTTTAATATTTGACCACTCTAACTAACTAATTTAACTGTAACTTCTTCATTTGAATAAAGTTATGATTATTTATCAGTGAAGACGATTTAATAATTGATAAAGAGGTTTTTTTAACTACAAATTTAAAAAAACAATCGTCGAAAATGCTAATTTATTTATAAGTCTCGACATTCTGCGAAAAAAATCTCAAATTATGATCGTGTGTATTTAACTAAGTTAAATCATCTAGTTTATGATAAGAAATACCTCTTCTTTAAATGGTGATCCACGTGACTTCAACTGATCGCAGGACCTCGGCTGGACCTTCGAAGTATTTTGTATTGTTTATTAGAGCAGCTATTTTGTAAAAAGAAATAAATAAAAAATATTTTTTAAAAAAAACTAAAAAGTATGATTGCAGTGAGCAAAATATGCAACTTTTGGACACCATGCATACATAAATGTTTGCTAAAACAAATAAAAATCGCAGTAAATGTTTCTTATTATTATTATATTATTACATTATATCTATTATTACTCAAATTATTTATCAATATTATATTATGTTATTAGAAAACGATAGGTTCTTGCCTACAGCATGCTATATCACACTTATACATATACTGTACGCTTTTAATAGCTTTTATTTTTTATACCACATCCCGTTACCCCCTCCACACAAATAAACACACAATTCGCTGAACTCTAATATTCTAAAAAGGTTTTTAAGAGTCGATTTCCACACGAATGGCTAAATTTGCAACAGATGGCTCAAGATTATAAGCACACGTATATTCCTATACATATATATATATATATATGTTGTTGTTGTATTTCATTTTCAGATTATCTAAAGAGCGTTTCGTTTCTGGCAAACTTGCGCGCGATATTCTATCTTCCCCATTTACACCATACACCCATACACATGTAGTATATATATATATATATTATCGTACGATTATATATAGTATTTATATTGTATATTGTGTAGACGAGCTTATAACATATATATTTGCATGTGGGAATTTATGTGTGATTATATAGTTACGCATACACCTCTATTTATATATAAATATATGAAAACTAAATTTAATGCAAATAGTATTCACACTTATAAACAAGCAGACTTCTGAATAAACTTCGCGCTTTTGCATATTATATATATTTATATATACGTACACGTATATAATCGTATAAAAGTATAATATAAATTTACAAAAATACACAGAAACACAAATATAACACAGACAAGAAGGTGCGCTGTATGTGTGGGTGGTAATTTTCGCGCACTCGTTGGTCGGTGTTGTTAAAAAAAGCTTTTTACTCCGGGCACCATTCAATGAAAAATGCATGTAAATGCGCATATTTATGAAAAGCGCCGTATTCAACCATTATTTACACACATACACACAAATACCCATTCGTGCGACGCTCTGGGGGCGAAAGCTATAAAGAAATATACCGTTGTGCGGTGACTTTGGAAAAAACACGCATTTGTGGATTACCATCGTTATTTTCATTCATGTCAATAAGAAATATATGTTTGCTCTTTGCTCTATATTTCCAAATAAAAAAATATGTTTGTGATTATTATTTTGCAGAGTAGTGCAAATGTTTGTTTCCATAATATGTATTCCTTTTATATTTTGTTTAGTTAAAAAAAATAGAAAACATAATGTAAGACGGATTTTAATTACAAACCAAATGATATAAAGTAATTTGCATGACGCCAATTGTATTATTATTATATATAAATTAAGTGAGACACAGAACGCTAGATCAGGCAGTTCATGGAACGGAAATAAATAAGTCTAGTAGTAACAAAGAGTCAAGATAACTGACAGGTTGACAAGTTCTCAAAACAAGTTCTCTTCTACTGAAGAACACCGATTCCGGATATTCTACAAATATGCTAAAGTTTATAGTCAAATTTATTGTGACTAGATCTTACACCAGTGTATATTTATTTAATAATTTATTTATTCGTACGTTTATTTACACACAACTACAGTTTTACATGTATGGAGTGCAAAGGCTCAAGTTAATTGATTTTATTACATACAACACATGTTCTTACATGCTAATATAATTGAAGCTATTATATATATTATTTAACACTATTTACATGTAAATAGTCTTTACAAAATCACAAAACATATAAGATTACAAAATTAAAATATTAAAATCAATAATAATTAAGCAAGTTTCCAAAGACGACGAAATCCTCCATAAATGTTTCCACATATAAAATAACAAAATTAACAAGACCTTTTAAAACTTTAATTAAAAATAATACCAAGATTTTTAGTTTTGTCAGTAAAATTAATTACGGTGTCATTTAACACTAGATTTGGACAAGCATGCGATAATACTGAACGATTTGATATCACTAGAGATTTTGTTTTACTTGTATTTAGAGGTAGATTCCAAGTTAGATGCTAAGATTGGCATTGAATCACTAATTTTTAATAAAACATCATCAGCAAAAATATTACACTCAGAATATTTAATTACTGATGGAAGATCATTAATAAATAAAGACAATAACAAAGGTCCTAAAAAAAGATCCTTGTGGAACTCCACTGTCAGATCTCAATCCATTAGATAATATTCCATCATTATAAACTAATAGAAGTCTTTAGTGGAGGTAAGATTTTATAAGGCTCACCGCTGAATAAGAGAAACTAAAAATATCTTGAAGCTATCAAAGGCATTTTTAAAATCTAGAAAACTTAATAGGCTTATGTTCCTTTTATCAATATCTTGACTTTCATACATACTTTAATTTTAGACAGTTCAGCTGATATTTTCATAAATTTATTGAGCATTGGGTCTAACGTAGCATACTGTCCATCTGAAATCTACCCAACAATATAATAATAAATGATCTTTTCATCGACTAGTTGTGAAATATGTCGATGCAATTCTAAGAAATAAAAATCATTTGTGGATATATGTTTAATTCTTATTCATACAATACCAAAGTTAAACGCACCGTATTTAAAATATTTTTGATATAAAATGATTATTATAATATATAAATACTAAAGATGTTACGCGTTACTCGGCGTCACACTTCTGCACGAAAGCTTTCCTACTACATGTGAAAAAGCCAATAGAAATACTATAAGATCACCCCAACCACAATAGCCGCCCTTATAGATACATACAATATACGTTACAGAAATATATATATATGAATATATATATATATAGGTATATATATATATAGTCGACTTCGGCTAGCACGTTAGCTGGTAATCGAAGCGTTCGGCATTGCGGCAGCCTGGTGTATATCCTTTGAGACGCGCGGAAAAACCGTAAAATTAATAATGTGCATTTATCTGTGTGCGGCGCGCGCGGTGCACTTGATTTATATAAGTTACTCGTATTTGAAATGGCTCTATTGAACTCGAATCGAGTATAAAAAGCGTCGCACAAAGGAAAGCAAAATAACCATGAACCTTTAGAGAAAAATAAAATAATATATATAGACATATATAATACTAGTATATATTCACATAAAGCACCTTAGCGTAGGTACATGGCGCATTTCTTGAGTCACAGCGCGAGGCCATAAAATGTATTTAATGTGGCTTTCATACACTCGCGCATAGAATGCACATAAGTGCATGTACTTGCAGTGCTCACATTGCCTGGGTATCACTTTGTTGAATTTATCCGTTTGGCTTGCGCGCACAATGGACGCGTGCGAAATAATATATAATACAATATACAAAATAATATATAAATCTGTATTCGTCGTTCGATGCTTTCTTGTGTATTGATTCCACAAAGAAATGCGATAGACATAGAATATCGCGCTGAGCAACAATGAGGAAACAGTGTGGTACTGGGTCATGATCTTTTCTCGATCATGGGCGAGCGCGCACGCGCAACGAAAACGTGCGGTCACATTACAAAAAAATAAAAATAATAAAAATAGCATTGAGAGCCAGGTCTGGCAATCACCACGTGTAATCTCTAGAATAGCTTCTCGCAAGCATGATTCAAGAACAACACAACATTAACGGGAGTCTTTCGAAACGTGGTGCGAAGACAATAAATATTATTTTATTATTTGTCATTTTATTATTATTATGTATTATATGTTGTATTTAAGATGGAAATAAAAAATATACATACATTATTATACGAATATATATGCAAATATGTGCGTGCGTGCGGCATAATCGTGGGTTGAGATAAAATCAATTGAATGGTAATTAAATTTAATATATCCTTGTGGGATAGCAGTGAAAAGAATACATATACGATTGGCCATATTATGGTTATTATGTCGTTTATTTGTTATGCTTTATAACTTATTAGTCTGTAGTAATGTATTAAGGCGATTTATTTCTATAAGCGCCTCCATTGATGTACAATAATTCAAGTATTTTTGTCTCGTGGATCTATAGCGTTTTTTATAATAACTATGGTATTAATAAAAAAACATAACTCCTTATATAGAATAATAACATGACCTAACTCTAACTGTTGATATTTCTGCAATTTGCACAAGAAAACTATCGATATTTGAAATATATAATAATAATAATTTTCTGACTGAACAGTAAAGTTGAGGTAGGCATTATAATTATTTATTAATCGATATATGACAGGAAAAATTATATAATTTGGAGATAGCAGTGGATCTCGGGATAGAAAATAGATTTATCAGAAGTCGAAAAAAGAAAATAATAAATTTCGTAGTGTTGCTGTGCCCAAAATTACGCTACATAAGTACGTGCAATGACGTACACAAGAAACCAATCTTAGATGATGTTCGTAACGTTTGTCCACAAATCTAAAATAAAGCTCTCAATACTGCCACGAAATATATTTTTAAGACATTCGACGTTGATATAACTTTCATCGACGAATTCACGAAACCTTTTTATTTCCTTCTTTTTTACTTATTTCTTCTCCCTTTTAGCTTCCAAACTTGACAGCCTATTGTCCTTTGTTTCTGTTATATCCTAGCGCCTCTTCCGGCGGAAACTAACGAAAACTTACAAACTAAATTTAAAACTAACATGGATTGCGTGTTGCTCGAAATTAAAATTAACCCCTTAGGTGCCAACATTTACATTTATTTGTTCACAATAATTGCGTACTTGAGGCTTGATTTCTTGATGGCATCGATTGTAATCACGGATGTTTGTCAATATGCAAAGTTCTATTCCTCTGGAGCATTAATCAATTGAAGAGGTACTTGTTGTCCTTGTTGTATTTTATATTTTAATAATATTTTATATTTTAATAATATTTTTATATTTTTTAATTATTTAATTTTAGAACATATTTAGTTTTGAATGCTGAATTATAACTGGAATTATTAAGTCGTGTTTATATAATATGAATTTGTAGTGAGTATACAGAACACCCACCCACTCCTTCCAGCATTAGGGCTTTAATGCGAAATTTACGTGTCGTCTGGAGCTTTGGATCGCGTGGAATTATTAGTATTGTTGCTATCCTCGTAGTTGTTTTTTTCGCAGAAATTAAATGTTTTCTTCTTCCATATGAATTAAAATCTCAAAGAGATTTTAGGGTCGCTCAAGTACTTTAAATGGTCCATCATAATGGCGAACGAAAACATGTGTACAAGATTTAAGTTGTTTGTGAACAAACGATGACTTTGTTCCATGTTTTGACGCCTGGGGTCTGGGTTGGCTTTAATGCTTGCATGGTGTTACTGAGTATTTTAATATAACTTCTTCAAGCGGTTGCTTGAAGGGTATGGCACATAATGGTGGTTTTTAGAGCTCGGTGCCAACTCTCAATTAGTTTTGCGAGCTCTTTGAATCTTTGAATATAGATGACTCAAATTGACGACCTTGATCAGTAGTTATCTTTTGAGGAATGCCAAATCGAGCGATCCATTCACTGTATTAAGCTTGGGATATGGTTTCAGCGGTTCAACCAGTGGTATATAGTGGTATAGCTTCTGGCCATTGAGTAAAACGGTCGAAATGTTCCTGGAGATGTAGTAGTGTGACGACTTACTTTTGATCTCTGACAGGGAATGCAGCTTCGCGTCCATTTGTTGCAATCTGCATTCAGATATGGCCAAACATAACGTGTCACCAAAAATAAATTCTTGTTGCCTTGATACCGGGATGCGATAAGTTGTGTACAGCATTGAAGTCGGAATCATCGTCCAGTCCAAGTTATCGGTTTTTATTAGTAATAAAGAGACTTGAGTTTAAAACATCCAGATGCTTGTATCAGTATAACTTGTATCATAATAATAATTAGTTGTCCATGTCCTAGGATTTTGCCATGACCTCTTTTTATCTTAAAAGAGTATAATTGAAAACCACATAGATCCATTTATCAACCAATTAGCTCTACAATTCCTTAAACGATTTATCCTCATATAAATACAATAATTATTATATTGAGGCACTCCTACACTACAAACACTAACACACGCACACAAACAAACATCATGTAACCAAACACTCAAAATATATATATGTATATACAAATAAACATATATAAATAAATGTATGTAATTATATATGCATGCCACAATAACAACCCACGCACCTTCCGTAATTACGCTAACATTTAGTTAATTCAAGTAAATTGTTTTCGTGTTTTCCCAGCAAAATATTTACCTGCCAATTTATGCAAATTAATTTCGACGCGCACGATTTAATGAAAATCGTCGTACAGAGTAGGTATGTATATATAATTATTACCTCTTTAGTGGATTAATTGTTCAATGTTCCACAAATAATTTAATTTAAATATTATATTTGTATTTATAAATATAATATAAATACAAAACATGTGTGTGTACTATTTATTAAAGTAAAAGCGCATATATATAAAATTAACTTTTATTTGATTATACTAAAATATGTAATTAAACTATATCCAGTCCTGCCTAAAATATGTAATTATACTATATCCAGTCTACATATTTTAATATAATCAAATAAAAGTATGTATACTATATAGTTTTATATATTATACACACCTATATATACATATAAATAATGTATATGCTAGCAAAAGCACTTGTTCAATGTTATTGACTTTTAGTTTACCATGTGTAGCCGAAATCGATATTTATTTTGCTATTACAATATACATACTTTTTATGGATAAGTATTTTTAAAAAATAACAACTAAAATAGAAAATTCATTACATTTTATAAACATTATACAATAATATATGAAAATGAACATTAGGACTGGATTCAATTACATTGAAGCTGAGGTGGTCCTTTCTGATTATTTAAATAAAAAATAAATTGTTGACACACATCCATCATGCATTTTCTCAAGCTTTTTGAAGGTTTCATGACATTTTTTAATAGATGTAATTGTGTCGCAATTGCGATCGAACTAGGCACTGCTCGGAAACATTAACATCTTCATATGGAAAGCGAGTACTTGGAAAAACCTCACAATCACATGTTGCAGCAAACTAGACAACGCCACCGCTACCATATTTTTTTATAATTATAAATATATATCATATTTATTTTACTGATTAGATATATCTAATCAACAAAACAAAACAATTAAAATGAAACAAAATATATTCATTATTTTACATATTGTTTTATGTAAAATACATTTGAAAGTAAACAAATTGGAATTTACTTCTTGTGTCACATAAGTTTATATTTAAAAAGGTTTTATAATAAACAACAACAACAATCGCTCTCCTACCCCTATTTACATCCATAAAAGTGATATTACTTTTTAACAAATTGTGGGCAGCAAATTTTCTGCATACCATTCTTTATCTATAGACAAAACATTTCATAAAATAACAATTCCTGTTTTTAAAGCTAACCGCAGCACGGTACCCTGCTGTTTTGGCGCCCACAGTTCGGCGCACCCATTTCGGAGCCCAAATTGTTATTATTGAGTGGGTTTTGTGTTTTATTTTCCGTATGTTTTGTGTTTTATTCTGAAGCGGATGCGGGTTTTTTATCGATTTGCACACCAACACATTCTTTCCAGACCATTTATTTTGGTAACAAAGAGTAAAAGTGTAAAAGACAATTGGAATCATTAATTACAGTTAATTTTATAACTAAATGATAGGGTCCATCTATCCGCTAACTTTCTTGATTATAAGGTAATTTGAAGGTATTCAAACCTAGATTTTTTTAAAATATAACTAATTTTATACCTATAGCATTTTACTTTTAGATACATTATTTCGTTATTTTTTGATCTGATTTAAATTTCAAAAGTTCTATTATTTTACTGAATTATTATTAAATTTAATTATTTTAAATTTTATTTTATTTGTAAATTATCAATTTAAGGTAAAGCAAAAATATTGTATTGGCTATTGACTATGCCTAATATGGTCCAAGAGAAAGACTAGACTTTTTAATTGGTTATATGCAAGTACAATTTTCGCAGGCATATCAAATGCCATAAAAAACTACTGTACAAAAAAAACCATCTCAAACATTCCTGACCTTATATGTATAACGATAAAAAATGTAAATTATTGTAAGTGATATAAATACACACCACAAGTACTTGCACCAAATTCCCATAATGTAAGGCTCTTGAAAAACAAGCTGCGAACTAAAGAGAAAACAGAGTCTTTTACGTGCATGAAACATATACATAGGTGTATGCTATATATATAGTATGTATATGTGCAAATAGGAAGAAGTGAATAACGGCAATTAGCTGATGTGCACTCCCGGCGAGGTGAAAATTAAATAAAATTAAATTATTCGTTTCGGATGCGCTTGAGGTCCACGCTGCTATAAATTATTAATGCTATTTATGTAAAAAATATATACTAAATAATATACTCCGAGCGAATTTGTAGTGTTGTATATATGTATTATATTAGAACTATACGCATAATTTTAATAATATATTATATTAATTATAGTATATTTATATAGAAAATTGAATTTTCCGCCATGCGTACGAACGTTGGACCAGTGCCAGCACGTTGTTTTGAATGGAGATCCGTATTTACAACGCAGACGGAAAATTTGTTTTATACAAAGTTTGTACTTGAATATTTATTTGATAGGACGAAAATAGAAGTCGCACAACTAGATGGTATACATTCTTAATACACATACAAATTCATATAGCTTTAATTATACATTTAGACAGAAGAAATATAATGTCAATTAAAAGATAACATCAAATATTTTTATGACTGCGTTTATTTTCGGATCTGATTTTTTAATTTATTTAACACTAAATCTTGAGTAATATGGTGCTCTAAGGTACCTGTATCATTGTACTAGTTTTTCACTAGTATTTTCGTTTGATGATCACATTTTGTCTTTTCGCGGTATATTAAAATATTTAATTTTAAATTATATCAAATAATTTCAAGCATTCTCACTTTCGGGTTACGATTGCCTCACTTAGACCTGTAACTATACAAGTGGGAACTGACCGCACTTACACAGTATCGGAAAAATCTAAATGTTGAGTAAAAATTTTTCAAATAATTCTAAAGTTGAGAATATTTTTAAATTTATCCTTTGTATCGGATAGATATACTAAGCAGGTATTTTAACAGCATTACAAATTTTTGTTTTTAAAAAACAATAGCACAGAAATAGATACTTTCTGATTTTTACTTTAAATTTACTGTTGAATTTCACTTTAAAACGATGCAATTTACAAATATACCTTTGTGTTTATAAATTAAATAACGGCCATACACGTTCTAGATCAACTTATTCTTCAATTTAAAGATTTTCGAAGCATAGTGAAGGCTTTATTATGGTTTAGAATGTTTTTTCTACATTTAATTGGACCAATCTATATCTATGTCTGTTCTAAAACTTTCGAAAAAAGGAAAAGAAAAATATAGAACCTCCTAAATTTTTGTGACTAAATTCGAAATAGAAAAAAGAAGTTTTTTGTAAAAAAAAATAATACAAATTTACAAGACGCAAATGGTGCAATAAAGTTAAAGCTATTATCGTTTTTTGGCAAACGGTGGTGAATAACCACGTGGAAAACAGTTGTCTTTAAAATGTCGTTTCTTATTTAACTCCATAGAAACAAATGATTTTGAGGACACGACTTTGGGCCCTCTGATAATTGGTCAAAAAACCCTGTACTTTTTTTATATTCATTAAGAAGAACATTATGTTGATTGACCCATGAAAGATGTACTATTTCTGATAAGTAGCGATAAAAATGTAATATACTATATATATTTAATTGATGTGAAC
The DNA here is from genome assembly GCA_027564075.1 of Bolitophila hybrida. Classification (NCBI taxonomy): domain Eukaryota; kingdom Metazoa; phylum Arthropoda; class Insecta; order Diptera; family Mycetophilidae; genus Bolitophila; species Bolitophila hybrida. Next base: position 11,372 of record JANSTU010051719.1, read on the forward strand.
ATGCGAACATGTCTATTGACATTTTATCGAGCATATATACGTCTTCATCAAGAAAACATGTACAAGAAAAAATACCACTGTTTTGCTGTCACAATGTAACTATCGTCCACATTTCATGATGAGGATGTGAAACAGATTTAATTTTCGAATTCGCTGCTATGTGCAACAAGTCCATTATCTCTTTCTCAAGTTGCAAGTTAAGAGCCTTTTATTACCAGCTTAAGAATAAATTGTGTTGCTTTAAAATTCTATAAGTCAAAATCGTGAAGAACAGCATTTTTATAAAAATAAACTTTTAGCAAAACAACCGGTCACTCCTAATTAATATAAAACAATATTCTGATATCTGTTATACCTATAATATAAGGACAAAAAACTATTGTCTTTTACATTTAATTAGAGTAGGAGGGAAAGGTATAAAAAAATGAAGATCAAATATTATATTATTTGTGGCCATTCTCAATAGATATTTTATAATGTGTTTATGGGATACTATTTAACAATGTAGTGATCTAAATCAGGACAAAAAGAGATTACAAATTATCTAGCCCAAGAAGTGGGAAAAACTTCGGTCTGACGGGAATCGAACAGAAGAACTTCATTCCGCCATCCAACGCATTATTATATCTGGTATTAAATTGATTATAATTTGGTTTGAAGTACTCATGAACAAGCAAAAGTGTAAAGTCTAAACTAAAGTTAATGTTTTCAATATTTTTACTTTTTCATTTTTTCAGATTATATTAAATTCAAAAACATAATTTGCCTAATGGAAGGCAAAAAGTCATAAATGTATTCAAGATTATTATTATTTTTATTATTATTTTATTTAAGATTTTAGGTAAATGCTTCATTAAACATGACATATTTTCTTATATATGTGAATAGAAACAGAAATTAGGAACAGTAATACAAAATATTACGCAATTAAAACGGCAATGTTTTGATCTCAAAAGACGCACAAAGCCGTTGTTTTGCCGCGCAAATTATCGCTTTGTATATATATTATGTTTATTTAATTACAGCCAAAACCCGCGGCATTGTATATAATTGCAATGTACTCGAATGCGACGTCGAAGCTGTGCGAATATAATTGTACGAGTATATACTGGCACTAACACATACAATTTCAACTTCTATATGTTACATAAATATATACTGTATTTATACGTATATATCTATATCTCTCAGCGTATGTACATAATTGAAACCTCACGAGGCAATCAATCATCCTCATCAGCACAATAATTTGTTATATTGGGCCGAAGTGGCTCACATAATGGCACTTAGACTAATTTTCTTTATATATATATATATCAAAAATATAGAATATTTAGATGTATTTGTATTTGTTTCGGTGGTATTTTGTGTATACATACTATAATTTATGTATCTTTGTATACATTGTACATATTTTAATGATTCGTACAATTTGGTTCTGCAAATGCGACCCACACAAGTCGCGGGGTCATGCGCTCGAGAACCACAAATTTATTCGTTGTTAAATTGCAATTTATGCGACAAAGAAAAACAATAATAGCAACGTCTAGCCGCAGACGACGATATTATAGACATTTCAAGATTCTACGAAAACTGAAATAATTTGTGAAAATATAACTATTAGGAAGTTTGAGCACAATATCATGTATCATTGTAATTTTTTAGAAACATATAATATATAAATTAAATATGATTGGTCCGAGTTGTTCAAGTTTATCCAATTGATTTCAGTGTCATCAACGGATAACAGCCTGTAAGGACGTGGAAACTTATGTTTTAAACGCTTTCGGGAGAATATTTTTAGCAACTTCCTTTCCAGTTCTATATATAGGTTTATATGCATTCGTCAAAGAATTTCAACCGTCATTTCCTTCTTTCAACTTAGGACCGCTTCTTTCAACTCCTCGGCTGTTGAATAATATTTTACACCCTTGAGATTTTTCAGGAAGGTGAAAAGATGAAAATTTTCAATTGTGATGAATGTTTTTTTGTCTCTAAATTGTAAAGTCATTCGCAGATTATGCGATATCTCAAATTTTTTTAACTATTATTGAGATTTAAAAAAAAATCCCGAAGATTTTCTTATTATCTATCTCTTTGTAAACTATGAAAATATTATGTATTTTATAACTATACACCAGTAATTGTATATGATTATCACTTAATAAAATCATAATAGTATTTTCTGATTTCTTTTCTAGGTAAGACGAAATGATCTCTTTTCCACTCGCTTCTGTCGCTGCTCAGGATAATAAGTAAGAACCAAAACTATATAAATATTGAAAATATAATAAAAACTTTTCTATTTATCTCGCTGCCAAATACTATTTTAACTCGAAATAAATCGTATCACAAAATCTTGCAATTCTTATAATCATATTTTATAATATAAATATGTATATTTCACAAAACGTAAAATCCATTTTGTACATTTTCTTGTTTCCGCGTACCCGCGCAGTAATTCAATTTTCACTATTATAGTAGTTGGTATCTGTGTATTTATGTTCTCTGTTCATAATATGAAAATGGGAAAGCCCTGATCTCCTTCAATGTACACTATTTTATACATATATATAGTTTCATCCAGTTTCCTGGGGTGCGTCGTCGGCAATCCATCGTGCGATGACATTATTTGTGGAAATTCAATTAAAACTTGCTACAGGCATGTTCTCTGTGTGGGCGCGAGTACATGACACAATGACGAAATTCGGCGCGGGAGACTTTTCAGTTTTATGGGAAATTTGGTGAAATGTCTGTGTGCGATGAACATTTTTGCACATTTCAACATTGTTATGAATTTGTATGCACGCTGTGCGCTTTACAAATGAGAAACACCCTGTCGAGTGTTCGCCCTGAGATTCTGGCGGAATCTCGTCGGCTTAGTATACGGTATATTCTATGAATGATGCTCCACACAAGACAGCAAACTATGTATTTGAATTTAGCCTAATTTATTCACTTTGAATGAATGTTTGAATTAAATTTGTTTTCGGCTTGTGTATATAGTCTATATACCTGTTGTTTTGGAAATGTTTCTAAAGGAGCTGGCGCATAGTTGTATTTACTGTTGTTTAATTTAGCACTCATTTACACAGTGTACATACATCATATATAGTATAATGCTTTTGTGTGCTTTATTGCAATTTTACGTTTCTAAAACTAAATGAAATGAAATTCATGAAATAAATGAATAATGTATGATATCAGTTAAAATATTTGAATTTTATCTTCAAAACGGATCATAACTGCTAAGCTGAGAACGAAGATACGTCAGGCTTGTCCAATGCTACGCGTCTACCGAGCCTTCGGACCTCACTTCAAAACAAGAGTTCTATGAAGAACTCTTGGCAACCTTCGCCGTCATTCCCCGCGCTGACATTATTGTCACTCTTGGCGATTTTAACGCCTAAATAGGGTCCGACAATGATGGGTTGACCCATGTTATGGGAAAGCATATGGGGTAAATAAATTATAACATCTACATTACTACTATCTTATAAATATGTTATTTATGTTATCACTTACACTCATTTTGTTGAATTTTCAATAAATAGATCACCTTCAGTATATAGTTAATCTACAAATATGAATATGTTTATTAAAAATTTATTACATATTTTACATACTTTTTGTATACATATTTCAATACCAAGTATTGCAATCCCTAATAATAATCAATCAAAATGGAGACGAATTAATACTAACACAATAGATACAAATTTTAACCCCTTTTATTCCCAATTGCAAATTTATAATAGGGTGTCAAAAAAGTCCTGCGGTATTTTTATTCAATTTTCAATTATTCATAAAATTGGTTACAATCTTCCGATTTATGTCAAATATGCGCCGTTTTGTTCAATGACTAGTTCCCAACGAGATGATAACTTCAGAATTCCCCTCTTAAAGAAGCTCGCTACCCTATTGGCAAAAAACTCGGAAAAAAATTTCACAGTCATCTTTTACTACCAAGCTCGTTCGCCATGGACAGAAATAGGCAATTCGGCTTCTGTTGATCAAATATGGCCTCTTCTGCATGAGTAGGCAGCACTCAAGCGGTCCAGTTGTTGGCAGTACAGGTCCGAATTAGGCGTTTGGCCATAGGGTTGCAGCTCATAGTGGATGATTCCCTGCCAATCCCACCAAACACACAGCAGAACCTTCTTGGTCGTCAATCCGAGCTTGGATATCGTCTGGGCCGCTTCAACCACGACCGTTTGCACTTCACGTTGTCGTAAGTGACCCACTTTTCATCGCCAGTCACCATCCGCTTCAGAAACGGGTCGATTTTGTTGTGATTCAGCAGCGATTCGGTCAAAGATGTTTTTCTGAGTCAATTTGTGTGGCACCTATACGTCGAGCTTCTTCAAATGGTTTATAACTGTTTGATGATTCATGTCCAGCTCTTGGCCGATGCTACGGCTGCTACTATGCCGGTCTCTCTCGACCAATTCAGCTATTTTCCGGAGCATGGCGCATCTTCGAGCACCTCTTCACCAGAACGAAAACGTTGAAACCGTCGTTGTACGGTGGAAATGGAAACTGTATCTGGTCCATAAAACTGCACAAATTTTATTGGCGGCTTGAGATGCATTTTTGCCTTTGTCGTAGTAGTACTGTAAAATACGAGTATGACGGATTTTCTCTTTATTTTGCTCCATGTTTGCGACGCTATAACTCACGAACGACTGAACCAAACAACAATTTAGCATGACCCAATGCGATGAATACAACTAGAACTACTCGCTTGCAACGACACCTAGCGAAACTACCGCAAGACTTTTTTGACACTCTTTTATATATACATCAACGTTTAAAAAAAATAATAATATCAATAACGAAATTGCTTTCAAAAAAAATTGGTAGATTTGCATATTTTACTCATTGTATATTGAATTATAAAAGTACATAATTATACCATTTAAAATATGTGAGGATCCATTAAAGTGGTAGAAAAGCAAAAAAGACTCTTTCCCTTATTTATCGTAATTAGCTAAAATTTATATGAAATAGTCTTTTCAGCTGGTGAACTTCTTTAAAAATTAAGTTTTGTGTATTCAATGTATTATGCATAAATACGTATTTATAGTTTATACACATTTGAATTAATACACATATATTATTGATTAACAGAGATTTTATGCGTTCTATGTGTGGTCAAAATTGTGTTTTTTTTATTTCTATACAAAAATCCAATAAAAACATTTTTTTTTTTGTATGTTACATCTGCGCAAAGTTCTCCTATAAAACAATCTATTTTTCTATTACCATTTCTCATTTATCATAACACTCCCCAAAAGAAACAAAAAGCAGCTCGTCACCGCACACAAACACACACTCACATACACATACTTCAAACTGCAAACCTGTCAATGATGACAGTTGTATCAACCGCGACTACGACGAGTGCACGCAAAGACGTCCAGCATAACGTTTTCGTTCGATACATAAGCACACAGTTTCCACGCACATTTTCCGCGCGGTTGTTGTTGTTGTTTTGCAAGGGAATATCGAGAGATGCTTTCGCTCAAAATTGATGGCTTTCTGTCAATGCGTGTGACTGACGAATGGTTTTCATATTCATTAACAAATGATTCAGGATGACAGCTCCAAAATGAAGCAGCCAGTGTTTCTCGTTGTTTTTTTTATGTTGGATCTTTTATATGTTGTTTGTTATGTGTATAACATACTTCATAAAGTCAACACGCTCATCCAATTATTTTCTAAAATCTGTGAACAAGTTGTGTAAATATATACGATCTATATAAATAATATATTGCATGTAATATTCTTGTTGCGGGACATGTCACATGTGTCAGGCGTATTTTAGAGTCTATCCTATATAAAATAGTATATTACAGTTGTTTTTTCTATGGTTAGAAGACTGATGGTTGGCATCTGCGCGGGGGTGCAGCAATTGTTTGCGAATAGCATTTTCTTTGATATTCGCGGTCGTGCGCTCGATTGCACTCGCTGAAAAGTTATAAATTTATATTATTATTTGAGCTGATGGAAAACGCAGCGCTTTTCTCGCGACTTTTATTATTGGATCTGCGATATTTGCATTTTATCGATTGTAAGACTATATCGTGTGCACGCAATCTTGGGCATGAATACGAATAGAATTGAATCTAATATTAGCCGATAGTGTATTTTATCTTTTCAAACTGTATATTGTATGTAAATAGATAAATATATATTCACTATACGATGAATATCTGAAATATGACTGTCAACACAGGCACTTGAAAATAAATGAGATCATATACCGATATCTTTATTTAAAAAGGATACAGCTATATATAAGATTTGATATTTCAAGCTTTTGAATATTCTACTCTCATTTTGGAATTAATCTCTACTAAACATACGAGTTCAACTAAATTGGTAAAAGTGATTTTAAGCATTTCTTGTATTTAAATTAAACATGCAAAAACACAAATCGACGATTATTTATACAATAAACGGAGAATATGATGAGAAGCATTATGGATATAAATGATGTTTTTTAAGCCCGATAGAACTTGTGAGAGATCTAGCTCTTCCATGAATAGAAGTCACAATACCATGAGTTTTTCCAATGGGCTGAAAATAAGCTTGATGTTTATGGTCAATTTCGCAGTCAAATGCGCTCTTCAGCTATGAGGTCATTTCTGGTTAAATTGCCGCATTTGGAGCGAAGAGAATCCACATTTTTTGCTATACTCGTTAGCACTTAGAAAATCTCATAGTTAAAACATATTATCACTTATTACTGTTCACTCAAGAATTCTTTTGGCTAAGTATTGATTTCTCCATATGAATGAACGGTTCTCAGTGAGAGTTCCCAATTAATTACTAAGATGGCAATTTTTGCTAAATTTTGGTCATAATGAGCGATTTGGACCTTTTTTAGTCATAATAACTAAATTGTTAATTTTTTTAGTCATGAAATACACTTTCTGATAAAAAAAATCATAATGACTAAGTACTCACTTTAATTTGAATGAATCATTGAAGTGAATCATCAACGCCATCATACACTTATTGTTCTATACAGGGTGCGTGTGTATATGTTAATTGATGGGATTAATGTTCCAAAAACTAGAAAGTTACACTTATATTAAAAAAGATACTGAGGAAATTAAGTAAATGCATTTAAATTGCAATCAATGCTGCAATGCACACAGATGAGCACAATTCACTGTTCGCTCTCAGCAAACGCATAATTTGATCAATTTCGAATAACGTGCTGTACAACTCGATGAATTCATATGTTATATCACATTTCTAAAGTGTATCAATGGTAAATATGAGTAGATCTACTCTACCTAAACCAACACCCCCACCCATATACTTCATATTTGTCGTTTCAATCTTATTGCTTTATATGCGAACATGATTCTTTGAATTTTCTACGATTTCCATAGTGCACGTATATGGCCCGGATACTGTATTAAATCTGAGAACATTTATTCTTCTATATAATATTCAAATACATTTTTCACCGGAAAATAACAGGAAAATATTACAAAAATGCACATAATCTTGTATTGAGTTTAGACAAAAGCATGCACAATTTGCATTTATGTTGTACATTTATACAAATAAAAATCAAGAAAATGCAATGAAAACTGTTGATGTTAAATTGAATATTCTCTGTGCGCACACAATCTTTGGGGAATATAAACAAATTCCGCAATAAGAAGTAGATTTGTATTTATTGTAAGATGCGGTGCGGTATATATTTGATTTTTAACTTAGATGGAAGAAGATGCAATATGCAAAATAAGGTACTCTATAAACAATAAAATATTAAATTGTATAAACTTAGTATAAACTGCAGGCTGATAATAACTATCTAGAGTGTATTACTGATTGCATAATATTTGGCGCATTTCATAATGTGTGGTAGTATAACTTCGATTTATCACTACCGCCACGCCACCTATATGTCAAACGATTACTAAATAAAGTACACTTTCTCATGCCGACAATTAAATGCCTACATGTATACTTTTATTTTACTGGTTGCATAAAATATTAAAAAATATATATATATATGTACGCAAAATGAAAAAACTTCAAATAATTCAAATATATTATGCACTTTAAATAAACATACACCTCGGAAATAATGCCAAACTCCCATAAAATCGACCATTTAAATAATTTGATTGTCGCTCGCTTTTATGATATAACTTTACCGCATTTAGACAACTTTCATTTCAAATACATAATTATATTAATTATTTATTGATTTGAATATTTCATGGAAAATTGCTTTATTTCTCATCATAAAGGACTAATTATGCTTGATTGATATTATTATTATTAACTCGATTTACAAATTTGCGTATATTCTCTAATAACATTTAGTAATTTATTGTATCTGTTTGTTGTAGAATGGTTTATTTAAAGTGTATATATTTATTGGTGTGCTTAAGGGATATAGAAAATATAATTAATATATATATTGAGATTATTGTAAATAAAACATATTTTAATTAGGTTTTTTCCATACGTTTATTTTAACTTTAATTTTCATATCATTGTATAGAGACCAAAATCTATCTATAATTTGAAAAACAGGGATTGGTGGGTACTTTTAAACATCTATTCAAATAAAAAAAACTTCATTTCCAATTTCACGTGGAAATTTGGATTTATTATATCGATTTATCGATTCGAATAGATTTTTTACCGAATCGATTTATCACTTTTGTTCTTTCGAATACGAATCGATTTTTTCGATTCTACTTGTTTTTCTGTTTGTTTCGATATTTCAATTCAATTCGAATCGACAAAAATCATCCAAATTTATTGAAATATTGCTAGATTTTCGTACAATAAACGAAAATTAAGTATATTAAGTTTCTTAATAATAAGCCAAATTTGTTGAAAACCGCTAGTTTTTTTGTATTTCCAAATACATATATATAGGTGTTATGTTTACTCGGTTCGAATCGTAGCAAGAGTTATTTTTTTTTAGGAAAATCAGTAAAATATTTTTTTTATTTGACAATAAAAACATGTAAAAATTATAAATCAATGTATTTATGATACAACCAAACTCTTACTTAAATGATAAAATATTTTTCAAAAAATTTAAAAACCTATTGAACGTTCAAACATTATAGTCATAAATTATATAAAAATAAACTAATAACAAATTTTAAAAAGGTTTTTTTATTAAAAATTACCGAATTTTCAAAAAAGAAAATTATATGAATATATAAAATTGAGGAACTGGACGCGGTTGGCGTCCTGTTCGTTTGAGCTTCTGCCAGCTCTCGTTCGACTGTGCGCCTCCACTTCGTTTTCGGTCTACCTCTGCTACGACTTCCTTGCGGGTTCCATTGCAGCGCTTGAGCTGCAATGTTGTTCGAACCG
>JANSTU010051730.1:0-20731 GCA_027564075.1 Bolitophila hybrida
ATATTCTATCTGAAAATATACAAACGCAGACAAAACGCTCCATCCGACAAGGTTAAAAAACAAGTATGCGCCAGCAGCCTTTCATGAGTACAAGTATAACATTATATATAAATGTACAAATTGTATAGTATATTGAGAATAAAAGGCCAAGACAATATATATAAACAACAACAATACGAACTGTGTCTGACGACAATCACGAGCTGAATTTTATTCGTGCAGTCAAGCCTTACGTGCCTTATTTGATGCCCTCTTTGCGAAATGGCAAGTGGCAATATCTATACAAATTGGAAAAGCAATTCAAATTGAAATTAGTATGGAAAACATTGTTCAGTAAAGAAGAATTTAAATCTCACAGATATATACTATTTTTATGTAATTAATTAGTGATGGTTTTTTAAAACAGAAAATATAAATCAACATGGATACATACAAAAAATAAAGTTAAACCACAATATTAATCAAAAATTGCTGCGTTGATTGGTAAATGTAGACGTTTTTTAAATGGGAACTTCTGTTTTGATTAATTGTCATTTGTCATTGATTTTAACCGCAATTCAGTTGCCCATAATTATGTATTATACTCAAGTAGTCATGTTTGTTTATAGAAATTTCAAATATTAATAATATTAATATGTACAGTTAGTAACTTTAATATTCGGACACAAGCAAAAATATTAAAAATGTACTTTTAAAACAATATTTAAAACATAATTTCATGTTTCTTTGAAATACGTTTAATAATAATAAAATATATATAATATAAAAAATTTTGAAAATAAAAAAAATAGTAGAACAACAATTAAAACTGCTGAAACAAAATAAAAATATAATTTTCTTGATTAGTATATTACTGTGGCTATACCCTGACCCTCCAGAATAAAAAAAAAAAAAAACTAAATGTATAGAGGTTTAAAAAAACATGAAGCCATTTTATGTTCATGTTTTTTAATTTAAAAAAGTATGATAGTGGTTCATACTAGAGGTATTAGTGTTTACAATAAGCCATCAAAATCAACCGATTCGTCGACTAGATTTTTTTTAATCGTGTCCGCCGATCACAAAAAGGTTTTTGAGAAAATGTATTAGTTATTGGAAAACAATGAAAAATGTGCAATTAATCGGTTATTATAGTTATAGATTTTGCAGAGCCATAAAAACTCAAAATAAAAAAAAAAATGTTTTCTTTTCGACAAGAAAACGAGAAAAACAAACAAAAATAATAATTAAACACAGATTTAAGTTTTAAATTGACAGCGATATAACGTGGCACACACTTTCACAAATGCTGTCAAAAATATGCTCCTTGGTTTGTTCGCAAAATTTTGTGAACGTAACTCTAACAACTTTGCAGGGCAAGTTTGTAAAACAAATTGACATAAAAGCTTTTTTACGTTTCGTTTCAGGCCAAGGTATACGCTTGTTAGGTTTTTGTCAATCATGCCAAACTCACCCGCTATGTATATACGAAGTGGACATTCAATGCTTGGAACGACCTCTACCTAAGTACAGTTTTCCCTATTGAAGACTTAAAAAACACAAAAAATTATAAAAAACCAAGATAGGTAGGTTTGGTTTATCGACACATAATGATTGATTTTAAATCCATATTTTTTATCAAACACAGTTGAGATCACTATTCTACAAAACAATACCATAAATACTGCTAATTCAGTACGAGTTAATAATATACGACATGACGTCCACACCCACCTGAGTTGTTGTCATGTTTTTCGCATACCAACATCACACATCGCCAACCTGTTTTCTATTAAATTTATGTTATCCACTATCGAAGGCAAAAGCATTGAAGCATATTATATAGTTTATAGTTTAATTCAACAAATCTTGCAAGACACATATGTTGTTGCCTCTTTCGAGACGAAGATTGCATTACATTCATAATCAAGATTTAGAGACAAAAATCAACACGAACATAATCAAGACGAGCACACCAGTATAATTTCCGCTGTGAAAATTGCAAATAAATTCGTGTGCGTGGTGAAAATGTGCATCTAAGAAGTAATTACATTTCAATTGGTGTAAGTGGGAAATTCTGTTTGCGGTATATGTGCTATTTGAAAGGCCTTGGATGTCACGCAGCACTCTGTGACTCGCCAGTGAGCGTTGGTTTTATAATTATATTTCTTATGTCTAAGCAATAACATTTAACACAATTGTCTCAATATGTGGCAATGACAACGGAATGCGAGTGAATGTGATTAGTTTTTTTCCTGCGATGTATATCGTATAATAAATTTCGCTGACCAGGAAATCAAGCTGACATTTGATGATGAATGATTGACACATGGTAAACAATTGAATTAAGTATCCAAGATCTAATTAACGATTGTTAAGAGCAATAATTATGCCTACGAATTACGCAATGTTGTGCTTATGCGACGGCACTGGAAAACGGAACGAGTTCTTGCTCGCACGCTTTCAAAATACAATAAAAGAAAATGTTCCCATACACAAACAACAAACAGGCATATACACCTGCGCTTTGGCGCATAAATTTGCACAATATAAGCAATAATAACAATTTCTCATGCAAACGATATTGTTTGTATTTTAAGTAAATTTTCTGTGTAGACCAAACAAACAAGAAGATTAATATGTTGCTAATTCTAATGAACTGTTGCTGGTTTGTGTAGACATAATGTAAACAAACATTTCATTATTTACTTTTGTTTTAGGTTGCGAGACTTTCTTTGAATAATTATGAAATGAAATATTATTTCTTATGTGCGGTTATCTTACAGTTTCGTTGAATTTCTATATACATTGAAAATATATTTAATTACAGAAAATATAGAAACATCGATAATTTAAATGTAACAAACAGCAAAAAAAAGCTAGTAAAAGAATTAATATCTCAGCAAGATCGATTTGATCGAAATAATACATTTTTTATTTAATCTATCTAATTTTGCACCTTAACTTAAATGAAAATAAAATAAATATTATTAAAAAAAATAAGTTATTGATAAATGATAATTAGTTATAAAAATATTCAACTCATTGCAGCATAGTTATTGAAACTTCCGTAGCATTTAAAATCGATTCCAAGAGTTTATATACTACCCTAAATTAATGGGAGTTAATTATGGGAGTTCGTTCACCCAAAATTTCAGTGTTATATCGCGATTTTAATACATACCTTTAGCATATTTTTAAATCTAGTGATAAACATAATTTGACAACATTACCCTAAAGTTTTGTAATGGATTAACAATAATATTTTTATTCTACGAAACTTTTGAAATATATAAAAAAAAGATGTCATTGCCGCCATCAAGTAAAGTTTTTCAATCGGAGCAGACGTTATTTTGATGTATGCTTTTCTGTCACCTATATATAATTATAAATTAGGGTCGGTATCAGTATCCAGTGGATTGGTATTTGATGACCCAACATAATTTATTGAACCATTTTGCAGTAGATTTTCCGTCTTTGCCCGTGAAAGCTACATTGGAAAAGAAGACCTTGGCTGATGATTCGCTTACTATTTGCCATAAGTCAGCATTTTGCTCATAAAATAATGATTTGAAGTCGTCTACAGTCTTCTAAGCTATTACTTTCAACACATTTCAAATACTCAGTTATTTATTTTTCCTCTAAAGATCTCGGATTCTTAACCTTTGTGGATCGACCGCGTATAATTTTTTGTCGCACATTGTTTGATGGTGTGTATAGACGCATCTTAGAATTCAGGTAATTATACTGCCATGAACTATATTAAATTTTGACTGGGCAGATTCCATTGCCAACTTCTTAAATCTTTTTTTTGTTTTTGTTTTGTATACATTTTCACTGACCACATTTCCAAGACGTGAACTTTTTTTCAATACTAGTTTTATATATTAACTTATTTGATAATATATTATAAATAAATAATATGTTTTCTATTAAAAAAGTTGACTTAAAGTTGACAAAGACGACAAATTGATAATATGATTTAATTTTTTTTTTAAATTACAAGGTTGTGTAACCCCTTATATGATTTTAAATAACAAAAATATTTGTTGGCACACAATTATATTGTTAGTCTGGGTCTCCTCTGAAAAGTTTTATATAAAGGTTTCATTATATTTTCTGGTTATAATGTATCCTATAATTGTGTCGCAATTACGATCTATGGTCTGAAGGATCATGGCGAGACTGTGAAAATACGCGGTCACAAATAAACAAACATTAAACATTATCAAAGTTATGTATGTACCTGCAACCTAGACCACAGCGCCATTGCTACTAAAATATGAATTTACATAAAGTATACATACCTCATTTTTTAATTAATTTACCATTTTTATTTTCCCTGTATATGCTTAATGAAAATGAATATACATATATACGTAATGTTTATAATACATACAAGAAACAATTGAGATTAATTCCCATGCGCATAATTCACGAATACTAAATTAGCGTAATCAAGTATAAGGTGTTTGTTATATTATAGATTTAGATATACTAGTAGAATAGGTAGAGTAATTACTAATTTACATCGAACTATAATCGCGCACTGAATATACAGTCTACAGATAATAAGTTATTATACTGTATAGTGTATACTACTTATTATCTATATACATTGAAGGTACACACACGTACATTACGTACTTTGGAAAATAGTTCAGTGCATAACCGTTGCTCGATATATGAAAGCAAAACCAATTAATTTGAGTATGCCAATAAAACGAAAATCGAGCAAACGATTATATACAAAAAAGAACACACAACAACAAAACATAAGCTTTGTGGCTCCACCTAAACGACCGTAATAAGATCAATTAATTTTAATTAATTTGTATTTATAAACTAATTGTTCGGAACCGAATGTACATTGTACAAGAACTAAGTTGAAGACAAATCGTGATGGCCTATTGAAGTGGCCGAGTCTCGTGTGACTACGCGAATAGTTTATGTTTTTCTACTTGTTTCATAATTGCATGTTCTCAAAGTGCTTTTACCGTTTTTTTGTGTGTCTATGTCTTTTTTGCATACTGCTACACTTGCACGAGGTAATCGTAATTTAATAGATTTACTTTCGCTGGCGATGCGCACAAATGTTGTACGTTCAGCTCACTTTCAACGGAAAACTTTTGCGGATGCAGAATCCTCGGAGAATTTGTTGTGTTACGTGCAATTTGCATGCTACTTTGTATAGTGTGAAATGTTTTATATTTTATTATAAATATGTAACACCTTACTCGTGATACCAGAATTGTTTAGATTTAATATTTTTTTTCGCAGTTTAATTATATATTCAGTATAGCGAGATTGGAAACTGCAGTAGCAATTTAAGCAATTTAAAAAAAAAAGACTTACAGTTGTTCTGATTATTAATTTTCATCAAAAATGCGTACCGTTATAGCTCGATGGTGCGGAATCATCTTGTAAAAGCACTGTCTCTGTAAGTGTACATGCATTTAAATGGAAGAAAACTAATTGTTCTTCAGGATTTATTTGTATCCTTCTGTATTCACAGTTCCTTTATAAAGGTCACATCTAAAATTCCATGATATTAAAAACATTCCTCTAATAATTTGGACAGACCATGTCCTGACCATTTATGAGTATAAAATAATGATCGTATGAGTGTATTATGAATTAGCATTTGTTTATATTAATTGATAATAAAATGCTGATTCGGAAACCATTTCTAAAACATCTAGCTAAAACAGCATTCATTATTTTTGAGAAAGTGAAATTATGTTATGACGCTATTTGTATCACAGTCGCTAGCAAAATAAACACATAAAAACATATTTAAATGTTTATTCTTATTTGAAATTTGTAAAATTACTAGACTGTGTCTTTCTAATAAGAAAAAATACAAATCAACAAATATTGCTTATAATTAAAAGAAATTCGATTACACGCGTGCTGCGCAATTTCGCAACAAAAAAAACCTAACATTCTTATGCAGCACATACATTAAATTAAAAAAAAATCCATAAAAACTTGTTATTTAATATCACTTTTAAGCCATAAATTACCTCTCAAATCGAGCACACTTGCAAGACGTCATTGCGTAAGTGCATTCTTTGTATTATTGCTTATAATAATGTTTATTGAATAAGGTGCGCGTGTGCCACGCAATTTACAATGACTCTCACGTATATACGCGCGCACCTAGGTGTTTACCGCAATACGCAAAATCTTTAAAGAACACCAACGGTGTACGGTATACTGGTGCACGTACCTAATTATTGTGAGCTTGCTCCGCGCGTAGACCAATACAAAAGCATAAATAACTTGCGCATGTGTCTGCATAATAAAAGCGCGCACTTGAGATTTGCATACATTCAAATAATATCAGAGGCTGCGTGTCCTTGCGCGGACTTTCTATAATATATACAAAATACGTACGTATTATATATTATATTGAATAGCAGTGCGCGACTGCGTGGTGATTTGTCTTAAATATTCTCGCATATCTCTAATTTAATATTATTGCCGTTGAATTGAATTGAATTGAGAAGGCATGTGATCTCTATGAATTATTTGTATTCATATATAAATAATATAAATTTACACAATCGCCGCTTTCAAGAATGCACGAACATTCCGTGCGCCTTCAACATTCCGCCTTGACACTTTTGAGATCTGTTGTGCGTTCGCGCTTCAATTAGCAAATTAATATTATAAACACATGAATATTGACATAAGAAACTGGAATTTAAGTCATGATAACGATTTAATCGCTATTTTAATTGCGTTATTTACATTCTTCAGGTGGTGAGAGATATTGTTTCAGAAGTGTTTGATTCGATTGTATATACGCTATATATAAACCCGATGAAAGGCCAGCTACAACGTTCCAGCATTCATCCGTGTGACCTATGTCAAACACAAAGCATCTTATGTCTTGAGGTAAAAGAAGACGTTCACCAATTAGACTCTCGAGCTGAATACAATGAGCCTGTACATTTATACAAGTGCGCGTTAATTATACAAACAATTATTTTGACATTTTGCCACTCTGTTAATAATAATATTTTTTTGTAAATATTGTTTTCTTAAGGTGCGGCTCGGTGCGGTCCACGACGTTCGCACATAAGACGTAATATTTATGAGCAAATAGCTAAAGGAACGTCTCGCTTGCGAATTATGTAAAACTATTAAAAGCTATAAACTTGTAATACGACGAGCTTAATATAAGACTGACAACATCTTATGCACAGCCCCACGATTGTATATATAATTGTTTATGCATAATATATAAAATGAATTTAGTCATTCTTATAGGAGTGCGTATACGTTTCTCATAAAAGTACAGAGAATATTTAATAACTAAACTTTACGAAATGACCTAATACGTGCGATGTTTGCCAAGTTGTATATTACAACTATCTAAGACTGACGCATTAAAAAATGCGAATGCCAAGAAACAAAACATTCTTTGTAGTTTATAAGGTTAAGCAAGTAAGCATATGTATACCGCATATTATTTACATGTCTTCTGTGTTCTTTAATGAATTGTCGCTCAAGATTCTCATTACTATACCAAGTATACAGAAAT
The DNA here is from genome assembly GCA_027564075.1 of Bolitophila hybrida. Lineage (NCBI taxonomy): Eukaryota > Metazoa > Arthropoda > Insecta > Diptera > Mycetophilidae > Bolitophila > Bolitophila hybrida. Next base: position 7,532 of record JANSTU010051730.1, read on the forward strand.
ATGAATTATTCATGTGGAAACTATGTACAGTAAAATAACTTAAGCTATAACGGACATGGGTACGCAGACATTTCTAAATTGATTATTTAATATATTAGGACCAAGAGATTAGATAAAATATAAACTTTTAACTGAATACTTTAATGATCTCTCTGATTCATAATTACTTTTAATTAATAATAGTTGTTTTCAACAGAAAAAGTGTAGCCTAAAAGGCCATTTTTCGGCACTGGTACAAAATTTATTATAGGACATTTTTTTTCGAATCGAAATCGAAAATAATTGACAGTGCGTTTGCAATTTACATAATCATCATCATCATCACTTCTTAAATTTAGATAAATGATTTGAAGACATTATTTTTTTCAGTACCACGTTTCTTTGATCAAGCAACAATGCTCTTGATGCAAGTAACATGTTCCTCAAATTCAGTAACGCGTTTTTTTTAAATCAGGCAACGTGTTACTGATATTATGTAACACATTTCTTTGATCAAGCCACGATACGCAAGTAACGTGTTTCTCGAAAAAATAAACACGTTTTAAGCATATTTCACCGTTTGGAAATGTTGTTGTTTTTTTCTCGTAAGGAAAAATACCAACAGGATATCGCCTGAATGTGGAAAAAAATCCTTATAAAATATATTAATATTAATTGCATTCTCTCTTTTCTTAACGAAAATATTACAAATTATCATATTTTTGAATTAGAACGAGTGCATGCATTTGTTTCTCCCGATGATTTATAAGTGTTTTTATTTTTGCGCGAAAGAGTTCATCGATAAGTATGAGTTAATTATCGATAATTCGTTTTCCTGGATATTCGTTTAACACACTTTTAAGCAATAATAAATTGATACCTACATTTGTTTGTGGTAAACTTGCAATGATTGTCCTAATTTGGAGGCCGGGGTACAGCAGGGGCAGTCGCACCATCGCACGAATTGTTTAGAGACCAATTACACGAAAAAAAACCTAAAAAACAAGCGTCACTTTGATATTTTACTACGCACACGCGACCGAATAAAAATACGAATGTGTTTAGCTACAAACACACTCAAGAAACGTGTTACTAAATTAAGAAACGTGTTACTGACATTTAGTAACAAGATCATGCATGCATGCACATCGGTGCTTGAATCAAGCAAACTGTTACTGATATTTAGTTTCGCGCTTCTTGCACTCCAGTAACGTCTTCAATCAAACAACATGTTTCTGAAATTCCGTAACACGGTGATCAACTCAAGAAACGTGTTTCTGATATTCAGTAACAAGTTTTTTGTATGATGCATGCACATCGATGATTCAATTAATCAACATGCTACTTATATTTAGAAACTTTATTCTCGAATCAATCAAAATGTTTCTCTAATTCAGAAACACGTTTCATGGGACAAGTAATAAAGTAAATGTACTTAATTTTAGCAAACGTTTGCTTAAATTAAGTAACATTTACTTGAACTGATTTTAAGTAATAAATTTCGATTCGTATGAAATTATTTTAATTAACTTAAGGAAGATAGGTGCTAAAAACTCATTATTTGTATTTTTATGGTTAAAACATATTGTTAATTTTAAGACATTGTGGGCACAAAGGATTTTTCTAGCCATTTTTCACTTATAAAATGATCAAAATAATAATTACACATAAAATTAGTAATAATATAAATATACATATTTTGTGAAAATGAAAAACCATTCTGCACTAGAAACAAATTGAAAATAACATCTGAAAGTAAACATGTCTTCGATTTGCTTCCCAAGCACGCACACTTCATATTTCGCCAAAACTTCATTCAAACTGTCGTAGTTGAGACCACTGATCAAGGTTTTACGCTTTATATTGTCAATACCAATGTGTCCATGTCGCCGACGCAACAGAACTTGCTAGTTTTAATTATTCACTAAATGCGCTATATATGATTGTTCCCATATCGAGTTTGTACACATTATTGACAGCCGATGATGTAACAAGTACAAGTTAAATACCACAATCAGCCATTAAACACCACACGCAGACCCTATTTGGTGTCGTCTTTATCAATCACACAATAATTCACTCTTGCTCGTATTGTGTTTGCTGAGGCTCCTAAGTCCATATACCATCAATCCAACTGATTTCCTAACGATGTATAACGTGTTGGTTCAGTCAGGTGGTAATTCACCACGTTTAAGATATTTGTACATATACTTTTTATTTATTGAATTTTTATTTTAAATAAATTTAAGAGGAGAGCATTGGCGGATGTGAATTAAGTTCAAGAGTTTATTTACCAAAACCAATTATCAAAAACAAAAATGTGTACGTATATACACATTTTGCACTCTTTTCCAGATTATATAGAAAAACCACTAAAACACAAATTATTTTTTCCTTTGTTATTTATATGCAAAGTCATATCCATTTTAAATAAACTTTTAATTATGACGCAAAATGTTGTTTTAAAAAAAATGAATTTAGCTGTATTCGGAATCAGCTTTTAAGTCCTTGAAATACATAAAACTTCACCTATTTGCCTATGGATACTGGATAGCCTATAATCATTTTTATATTTTGTTTATTTATATTTATTTATCATACATTTACATATTGTTCATTTTCTTTTTTAGATGCATCTTTGAATGTTCTGCGTTGAACATTTTTTAAGTAAGCAATTTTTATATTTAAACGATTTATTTACCAGGATTTCATAAACTAAACAATAAATATAACATAACTTTTTTATCTCAACTTTTTGAAAAGCTAAACAGAATATAAGTAACTGAACAATTTTCTTTAAAATTTGCGATTTATATACAGGTCTATTCAAAATATAATTATGTTTAATTATTTTTTTTAATCATAATATTCTGTGAAAAATTTAAGAATTTAAATATATAAATTTCTAATTCGTTATATGCTCGTATAATACACCCAATATTCCTGATTCTTAATTTTTCACATTATATAAAATGTAAAATTACAAAAAAAAATTTTTCAAAATAAATTATTCTTATTATTCATTTTAGCTGCATCCCAACAGATTAAATTTTTAATAATTTAATAATTTTAAAGATATTATTCTGAGTATGTTTTATCATTGGGGATGAGTTGCTCCTTTAACAATATTAAAAAATGGTTATTGTGTGGGCGGAGTCGATCTAAATAGAGGCCAAATCTTTACAAAGTTAATACAATACAAAAAGGCTAAGAATTGTGTTCGACCTTACGTCTCTTCGGGATACGTATCGCAATGATGTAAAAAAAAAACCTAGGAAAACGGGTAAAATATTCAACCATTTACTGGCTCTTCTTACTCATAGGACAACAAATAAAGCGACATGAAAGCAAGTCAAAAATATGAACAGAAATAAGAAGACCAAAATTATCCTCCCTAAATAGCACACAGAATAAATTATTTTTTATATCTAATCTAATCTATTAAAATGTGTGCGGCATCTCAGAAATTGATATCTTCGTAGAAACGGAAACTTACCAACACCATATATGGTATTTGTTATCTTTTATTTCGTTGACTTGTCTTCATTGAACCTGAGAGGCACACGTTTCTCTCCTGTCTCCAAAACACCACGATTTACGATTTCAACTTTGTATTGTCTTTAAACATGATAAATTATGCATGAATACAAAATGGCATTTAAAAAAAGCACAATCAATTACCAACTGTTGTCCAATTTGCATAACCATATATAAAACACTAAAAGAAATGTAAGCTCTGTCAACAGATTGTAAAATGAGTAAATGTTTGTTTTACATATTTTGACCGTTTCAGTGACAAAACCTAATTTATTTACAGAGCGTTATTACTGCTACTATGTACTTTCAAATAAATATTCTATTTACATAAAAATAAAAAAAAAAAAATGATATAGTATATAAGATTGCCAGAAGACATAGCAAATAATTCTTTCACTGCGTTACGACCTAAATTCTCGATTATTCTTAACTATACATATGTAAATATACGTACAAAGCCATCGTACAATCTTAACCACCAAAACAATAATATACTTTTTGTTCAGAAGAAATTTCTCTGTGTTTACCGACAGAACGTGTGTGTGTGTGTTTGTGTATGTGTATATAAATGAAATCTCAAAAACGTTGCGTTGCTGCATCGAACCGCCGCGGCCGTGCCATCGAGCTGATAAATAACTGTCCATATTTGAAAATCAACATTCATATGCAGCGCATATATAAATGAAATGGTGAGAATGTGCGTCGAAAGTCACAAGCTCACGCGTATTAGCATGTCCGTATAATTTTATATTCAAGCGTATATATCGAATAAATATGTTAATGTGTGCATTTAATTTATGGTTCTGATAATGAATAAGATTTGACGGTCAAAATAACAAAAATACTGTTCTCGAGTAATTAATCGCAAGGTATTCGATGAGAATACAAAAAAAAGACAAATACCTGCGCGTGTGCGTTGTATATTTTAGTTTTTAAATGTGCTTCGGGCACGCATATAGTATTTTGGTTTGACAGCTTTTGTTTGCTTTGTTTGGCGTCCATAAAAACTGCGTACTTTATGCTTTAAGTGAAAGTTAGTATTACTATATTAGTTCGGTTTATAATTTTGCATGTGCAGATTGATGACAATCAATCTTTTTTGTTTCTTTATGGACAACCGTTTTTACCGGAGGATTTTTTATAGAATGAAATGATTGATTTTGATTTGCTTTTGAAAGTTAAATAATTATCGTTCCCATTTTATTAATGAAATATATAATTTTATTAGTGTCATCAAACTGTTAATGGAAGTAATATATTTATATTTTATAAAAATCAAGCAATAAATACAACAAAATAAAAATTCTTTATGTGGTGACTTTCAAATCAACCACCCATTTTAATTAACATTTCCAAACCAAAAAAAAAACAATTTTCACTTTGACACATGTATCCCAATTGCAAATAGACTCTTTCGACTGTCGGTGCAATATATTTTATAAATTTCGCCACATTAAACATTTGCCGAAAACCAGAACATATATAACAAACAAACATTCGCGCAAAAAAAGACAAATAATGAAATAATTTGAAATATATGCGCTATGCGTGTCTCCCGTACGCGAAATATTGTGTGAAGTATTTTACTTTGAAACAACATTTTTATTTAATCTTTTTATAACGTTTTTTTCCTGTATATGCCGTTTTGTTGCGGAGTATGCAATTTTTGGTACTAATACAAACACATCGCACGAACGCATATAATTGCAAAAATGGAAATAGCAAAAATATGCATTCAGGTCTAACTTCATTAAATGCGAAATGTTGGAATTATTCATAAGGTTTTTTTAGTTGAGAAGCTGTCGGAACAGAAAATATGAATTTAAATAATAAAATAACCCATTTTTAATAATAACACAAATCCATTAAATTTAAATTGGACTTGAAAATGCATTATAATTATCAAACAATATTATTTCACATGCTCCATTTTAATATAGGCATTTTTTAATCTTATATATAAATTCCTTTGATCCCTATTCGGAACATAGGGCATCAGCAACAAAGTTGCGGAATTGGACGCGGTTGGCGGCCAAAGCCTTTGTCGCCGTCCAGTTCGTTTGAGCTTCTGCCAGCTCTCGTTCGACTGTGCGCCTCCACGTCGTTTTCGGTCTACCTCTCCTAAGACTTCCTTGCGGGTTCCACTTGAGCTTATCTTAAATAAAATTAAAAAAAGTTGGAAACAAATACGATGCACCACTATGTGTAAATGACAATATTGGTCCAAACATTTTTTAAATAATACCATTATTTAAATTAATTATTTCAAACCAATATGATTCTAAATATATAACAATTAAAAGGTCTTTCTAATTCAAAAATATACCTAATTCAACTTTTTAGAGAATCATAGACGACAATTGTTTTGAATATTTATTATTTCACTGTCGTCAATATCAAGTTGTTTTTATTAAAGAATCCATTTTTGGTCCAATTTACTCATTTATAACACTTCAAATTATTCGTATTTCGTCAAATTATTCGTAAATTCGACAACGTTGTTTAAAAGTAGGTTTTAAAGGTTGGAAGTAAAGTGTGTATTTGCGGTTTCTCAGACTGGAACTCTACCTTAATTTTGTTGGTTAGGTATAAAATATAAGACAAAAATGTAAAATATACATGATTGATTGGATTAAGTTCGAGAGATATTTGCTCACCGAGATCAGCATTTGCTTCAATCTGACACACCAAAAATATTGCTGAAGAGGTTGGTACTATTTTATTATTCTAACCACTATACTTTTCTCCTTCTTCATCCTGGCTAAAACCCAATTCCGCAAATAGAACGTTCAATCTTGCCTTGGACCTACCAGCTCTTCTTCAACCAAGGAGTTTACAGTTAAATAAACTAGTATGCACACGATTCTCCTCCATACGCAATACATTACCCAGCCATCTCAATCTATTGACTTGACGAAATGTGAGCAATGTCCCACACACTATAGAGCTGGAGTTTAGGAGTTTCTAGAGACTGAACTAACGGTTTCGAACGATATCCTTCAACTCCTACATTGTTGACACCATTGACCTGTGACCCAAGATACACAACATTGTCCATCACTTCCACACTTTCGTGTACAATAAGCGTTATATGGCTAAGGTTATTGTCTGACGATGGAACCATCATGTGTTTGGTTTTTGCCTCCATTACCATCAAACCGGGCGAATTTACATTTCTCTACAATTCTGCAAACATCCGATTCACATTCTCCAAATCTGCACAATAAGTTCACGTATAGACAACCATACTGCTTCCCCACTATACTTCAGAAGTTCTCCGTGCATTTTGTTAGACCCCGGCGATTTATTATTCTTGATCATGCTAATAACGTCCTTAACTTCTTGTAGTGATGATCCGCGATGTATTGTAGAAGTGGTATTATTGTCACGGGTGAATGGGACCCCAAGTTCAGTAGATTCTTCAGTAGATTCAGTAGATTCTTTTTTCATCTTCCACAACCTCGCCGTTCGTGTTCCTAAACATGAAATTTTGTTGATTGTAACCAGTCCTTACATTATTTACCTTTCTGTAAAGTTGTGGTGTGTCGTTTATGCTACTTAACAATTTCAGTGAAAACAATAATCACTTGATCAGTCTTCTTTCCTCGGAAAAGTTTTCGTTCAATTGACCATTTAAATATTTTTTTGGGCGAGCTTGATTTTCAACTACAGCGCCACTGCTGCTACAAGGCTACTGCTACACTCATCATCGAACCAATTGTTATATCATTTCTAGATATCGACTTTTTGTGCCAATCCCAATTTTATTTTATTTAGTCAGATATTATGTCATTAAAAAATATTTTAAAGCAGAGCTTTTATTTTATATTAAAATACACAAATGAACATAATTTTCATTACTTTGCAAATAAATTGTTTTTTTGATCTTAAGAACTCGTATACAGAAAACATCTTACATTTCAACGAATGCATTACGCAATTGCACACTTCCACTGCACACTTCCACTGCACATATACTATATACCGATTACATATATATATGCCTGTATAACAGTATTTGTTTTTGCATATAATATATATTCATATGTATATGTATGTGTTTCAGCATTACATGATCTCATATACAGAATATTATGCAATCGCAATGCAGAAACATACATAGAAATGGAAAATTGTTGTGGCATGCAATTATACGTGTTCCAAACCGCTGAAACTGCGTCTGTACTCAAGATACCTTATTTAATTAATGTTTTGCAGTTTTTTTATGTATGTGTGTGTGTTCGTGAGCGTGGGTGTTGCCTTAGCATTTGCGACTAAGTCTAATGTCTTTTGGAATAAATTAATTTATAAATAGTATAAAGCAAAAAAATGTCTCGGGCGTCAAATATATCTCATATTCTGAATAAATGAATATTCGGACATAGAACTCTGTCAAACAAGTACAAGTAGGAATTGACAAATAAAGCTGAGTTTAGATTGTGCTGCACGCAGATAACGATATTTCTGCAGGAAAATAAAACGAGGCAGAGTTATATTGACAGCTATTAAGAGCGAGTAAAACAAAAATTCACTCACTCTTCAAAAATGTACAGAAAATGAGAAAATATTGTTTATTATATTTACGCAAACATATATTTTTTATTTTTTAAACTGTGCGTTGCGAAATTTAATGTGTGACACACATTTTCTGTATATGCTTGAAATATTGGACGAGCGCGCTCGGTATAGATAAACATGACCGACTTTTTTTAAAAAAAGTGCAATATCGGAGATGAGAGCCGCGAGAACTTATAGCTAAACGATCAGTTTAGGAACCTAACATTTTATGTACCTCTCTCTACCGCACGTCTAGTGTTTTCGTATTAATTTAGTAATTTGAGTAAAGACGTCTGGAACAATATCATAATGCGGTCTTTCGATGATATTTGTTGAGTTTTTGGCCAGAAATTCAAATTTACAATAATGGTGGTGCAAAATTCATAAGTCCTCTTTCGAATCAAAAATACATTGACTTTTGTTAGACTTTGACCAAATTAACTCGTAAACCCGTATGTCTCATCGCCAGTTAAAATGCGATTTATGAATTTAATGTGAATTTAATTGTCTAGTTTTAGCATGTCTAACGGCCTTTACGCGTTGAGTCTTTCGGAACTATTTGAGCGGCAAAATAATGAGGTACATGTGCCTGTCCAGAATTCTTTCTATATATGGTCTTTGTATGGTCTTGAAAGATTGTTGTATAGTATATACATATATACAAATACAAACTTACACTATTATTATTTCATTCATCGGTAAGAATTCATGCGTTCAACCTATCATCTGGAGGAAAGTTTCCATTAACACCTCGAGGTTCATTTTTAAGGTAGGTAGTATTCTCGGATTACGTAGTTTAAAGAAACAAAAAAAAATATTTTGTAAAATATTTTTTAAAATATTATTTAAACAGAAATTTAGTATTTGTGTGTGTTCGAATATTAAAGTGACAAACTAAAAACATAAAAAAATTGAATGTGTTACGTCTGATTTTATGCAATTTCTTCACGAATTTCTTCACAAGTATGTAAGAATACATATAGTATAATTTGAATAAGCGCGCGATAACAAAGAACCACTTAACTGTACATATAACAATTAAAGCCGTCGCAGTCTTATCCGCAATGCAATGTAGTCTTGCAGAAAAGTGTGGCGTGCAGATTAACCTGAAAACATGCTCTATATATTAAATGTATAATAATCGCTTCGCATGGAATTCAAACCGCTAAATATTAAACTTACTATATTATGTAAATACGGGTTAGGTCTTATGTATATAAGCAATGTCTTGATCATAAATAATACAAATTACGCCGCATCTTATTCACGGTCAAGTTAAACGGTTCGAGAGCAAACACATAAATTAACCTGTACGATTTTTGGGATTGTCGACTAACGTAATTAACATTTGGTTTATATGGTTGAGAGCGCAAATGTTTGACGAAACAAATTGACGTTAAGCAAAGGCATGCATTTCTTAACGTGATAATAACAAATAATAATGATTAAACGGTTTTGTATCGAGAACGTTTAAGCGCTTGATTAAATAACCGGTTTTCTCTGTGTACACATAATTTATACGGAAGCAAATAGACCAAATCTTGTGCGTATACAACACATTTCGAACATATTGACATTGAATACTGAACGGACATTGAGGTCAAATTTAATGTGCCAATTCCACCGAGAGTCATATAGATAAACAGACAGTAGTGGCCACCCACGCAGTTCTGCGCTGCACATATATACTATATACTCGTATATAGATATGTATATAGTATAACACTCAATCAGATATAATCAGAAGCATCCTGCATTCTAAAATATTTCATAAGCCTGATTAAATGTCTGCAATTTACCTCAATTGTCACACGTTTGCGGCAGCAATAAATTAGGCTTTGTGCGCACTGCACAAGAATGTGCATAATTACTCAATGTTTACTTTGGATGATGTAGAACTTTTGCAATCATTGTGGCTTCACATTTAAGATTTATTATGTGCATTATTAAACTCGTAATGAGCCATGCTAAATACATATGTTTTCTTATTAAAGTTATAAAACGGTTATTCGGTGACAATTCTATACTCATTTTTAGCAATTATTTGTATTGCAATGACTAATGAAAATTACGTCTTGAGGACATTTTAGTTATGCAGTAAGTGACAAAATTATGCGTACGGTCACAAGTTTTTGGAAATCCATTTGGCCACTTTCCATGAAATGTATGAACAAATTCGGATTTGGTCGAATCCGTGCAAACAAATTAATTTATATTATCCAGAAACAGAAACCAAAATCAAGTGAATTCATTGTCTTATATTGTTGTGGATCCTCTTTTGCTTTGATGACTGCCTGCAAGCACCGAGTAATACTATCACAACCAGGGTATGAAAGAGCATTGAGTTCATTGCATTCCACGACGTTTTGACCGTCTCCTAGCACACATTTCTCGCTCTTGTCGTTTTAAAATCCCTCACAAATTTTTAATCGGATTGATACCATTCAAGCACTTGTCGTTCAAAGTAGCTTCGCATAACCTTCGATGTATACATCAATTCTGCCATTTATTTATGCATTGATCACTTCGTTTTCGCCACAGCCGGCGTCGCTATTACCCTACAATCAAATTAAACTGGCATTCATCAGTGCATTAGATCTTTGTCCGGCATCTACTTATATTTGTTTTCGAATGGGAAGCGTTTGACTTTTTTTTTCTTGCTGATAAATTTCTTCATCTTTAGAAGTGGCATTGTATCACTGATTCTTTCAACCTCTGAACATCGGATTACGAAAGCGAATATTTCTTCGCTACCGATCCAAAGCTTATGCCTTTTCCAGCGCAAATCCGACGACCAATTTTTTTAGATATTTATTGTCATGAAGCCAAAGTAATGACGCTCAACAACCCCGTGTTTTAGATAGTAGGCTCCTTAATCTAGACTGGCAGTATATACTTGAATTTTGCTCTTCCGTCACCCGCTGCTAACTATTAAAACGGACGATGCCAACCCTATTCGTCTGACCTAATAGATGAAACTAAAGAAGGTCTTCGAGACCGCTTATCTGCTCCGAAATAAACTCTGGAATCCCTACCTGAATGATGATGACGGGTAAGTTTCTATAATAGTAATAGGAAACTCTTCCATTCGCCTTAACCTGATCTATCATTTCACTCGAGAGACTGTCGATATCCCATAATAATTTTGTCACTTCCTGTATTTTATTAAAATATTTGTTGTTGTTCTTTGGGACTGTATTTAATGATTCCATATCAATTAAATTTCAAATAAAGTTAATTTACGAAAACAATTGCATAATATTATTATTAAGCATTTCAATTGAATGGTAATAACTTTTCAACTTCATTGAGGGCATTTTGGAATTTTAATTGGCCCATTTGACAACATTACGCCATTTTTTACTAAATCAAACATGGGTATTTTTCCATAAAAAGTTTTTAGAATAAGTCCAAATTTGTGTAAATTCCAGTTATTTTTATAATGGGTGAAAGTGAATAAATATTTTCAAAATACAAAAATAAAGAAGAAATTCTGTGATTTGAAAGTGCGAAACAAAAAGTTTTCTATAAATTGTGTTAAAAATATGCAATCAGTATTTGTATGTTACCAGTATAGTATTATAGGTATATATCACACCCACAAGAATAAAAAGATCATATTTATTTAATAAATATTCAGCAAAATAAATACATATTTTATCTTTTGGATAATTAAAATTTATATTAGTAAATGCTTATTTGTTTTCCAAAACTCGACCCCGAAATTTGGCAACATGTATTTAGGCATTTTATTTCATTTCATATATTTCATACAATCTAAATAAGGCAAAAGCGGCAAATGTAAGACCGATTATTGGAATTACCAGTGGAATATCAAAACAAATCAAAAGTACATATTATTCGACCAGTATTTATTTATTTATGTATGGCTGTTTCTATTCGGTTAAAATGGAAAAATTACGAGTTTTTGAACATTCTTATTCATTTATGATAATTTATCTTTAGTTGACAATCAAAATACTCAAAATGTAAGTTCTCAATTTAATAATTCCAACTTTGCATAAATACCGCCATACTTTGACCTTTAAAAATTTAGATATCCTGTCGAACTGTTTGTTCGACAGGATATCTAAATTTTTATCACCAACGAAGATGAATTTCACTTCCATTTTTTTGTAATGAACGTCAGCTGGTTTATAATAAAATTATTATATCCTATATCAACATTGTTTTTAATGATAATTGAAATTAGGCTAAGGTTAAGATTAAAATAAGTTTAGGTTATTTTTTTAATTATTATTATTATATAAATTCAAAGAAATATGGAACAAATTAAAGGTGGCGTTTGAAGATTCTTGCTTGACACGTATAAAGACTAGAAAATTTGAATGTCAAACAAGGAATACTTCAATAAAAATAAAAATAAAATGATTATTGTCATATTATTGTCATCATTAAATCGAGAGTTCTGGTACGACTATTACGGGTGATTTCATCAAGACAAAATATGTGCAAGAATTCTGAAATGACAATTCAAAACATTCTGTGCTATAAATGCATGCAACCAGGACACAAGTCATATGAATGTCTAATAAAAAAAAAATGTAAGGAAAAACAATTGAATTTTTCGTAGTTTATACAACTAGTATGAGAATATAGAAAATTAGTGGCATTTGGATTCGGGTGCATCTATGCATATGACAATGCGAAGATCCAGGTTCAGGGTAAACTAAAATCCAAGAAATCACAGTTGCAGACAACAAAAAAAACAAAATTAAATCTTATGGTACAGTTGAAAATAATAATTAATTATAATTTGTTTTAGGGAACTTAACTCTTAGTTATTGAAAGAATGGCACTGTTTGTTTTTTAGTACCATGTCTCAACTTGAACTTTTATAAACAAACAAGTCCGTCTTCTTTAAAATATAAACTCATATCTTTACAAACGATATGTTTAGTTTATATAGCATGGATATACATTGCTCAGCCGTGCTACATGTTCCACCTTCAACCGATAACTCATATTTGGTCAATTTGTTTGATCCTCTTTTTATTAACTTTTTATTTGTACAGTAGGGTTAGAATTTTGAACGTGTTCGTTCGCTAAAATGTGCATCTAATATATTTACATTTTTATAAGCTTATAAGTGTAAATCTTATATCT
>JANSTU010051741.1:0-20711 GCA_027564075.1 Bolitophila hybrida
AGGGTGCGCCAATTGCTGATGTAATTGGAAACTTGAATAACTTTTGAAGTGAAATTTGTTTTAATTTTTATTTTACATAAAGTTCATTTGTTCTTTGGTAATGTGGAAACGATACAGAAAAGCACTGTGTGTGTGTGTGTGTGTAACCGAAATGTTTATCAGGAAGTTATAATGGGACCCACCAGAGGCCGCGCAGCGGCCTGAAGCTGCGGGGCAGCCTTGGGCTGCGCGGTAGCCCTGCGAGCCATTGAGGGAGCCGCTGAGCGGCGATGGAAGTGGCGAGTTTATATTTATATAATCACACATGACGTCGACATACTTAACATAAACATTAGATTTGACAGATGGCCGCAATGAACTGTAAAAATCTACTAGTCCCTACTGGAAACACCTTTTTTTGCTACAAGCAGAATTCGCATTTAAACTAAAAGGCATTTTCAATTTTAATTCTTTATTTATATTATTCCACTTCACTTCTTATTATATTTGATTTTAAGCTAAAATAATATAAAGTGGCCTACCTATAGCGCAGATGGTTTGATTGTAGCTTTAATCCTCGGCTGGCTCTGGTCTGGCTGTACGTGCGTGGGTAATTGCTGATGTCTGGCTCTGATTTGGTTGTAGGCTTGTAATTGCCTGAAGGCTGACACATATGGCTCTGGTCTGGCTGCATGGGTGGTAATATGCTGACGTCTAACTCTTGTCTAGCTGCAAGGGGTCATTGTATGATGGCACTAGTCTGAAAGTGGGTAATTTGCTGAAGTCAGGCACTGGTGTCTCTGATCTGGCTGCACACTTAAACAAGTGGGTTGTAATTTGATTTAATTATATCCTCCTCGAAGCAGAATACGCCTATAAAACTTTTGGAGGCTCTGCCCTCTTGATTTTTAATGCAGACGATGCGCGTTGATTCCTGCATGTTCTTGATTTTATGATACAAGTCCCGTCGCTCGTGAGTTTCCATAGTGCATGTGTGTGAAACACTGTCAGACTGAACAATTTGGGCTTCTCTTTAGTAACATATCAGTAATGAGGAAAATTTGTCCAGTTACGTTATTGTATTATTATAACATAGAGGCATTTGTATATACAATTTGAGTGTTTGTTGTCAGAAATCTTTATAAATAATACATCGTTAGAACTTTCATTTCGTTATAAACAGGTCTCGAGGAATATGACTTCATAGTAGTTGGAGCTGGTTCTGCTGGATCCGTAGTGGCTGGTCGCTTAAGTGAAAATGAAAACTGGAAAGTTCTTTTGCTAGAAGCCGGCGGCGATCCTCCTATCGAATCCGAGGTATTTTATTTGCAATATTTTATATATATTTTACTAATCACTGTTCTTGTATAGGTACCAAAATTTTTCTTCAATATACAGAACACCACACATGACTGGAAATACTTCGCAGAGCCATCGCTCAGTGCGGGCAAAGGTACTAAACGAGGAACCTATTTCCCACGTGGTAAAATGCTCGGTGGAAGCAGCGGCATGAATGCAATGCTCTACGTAAGAGGAAACCGTCGAGACTACGACCAATGGCATGATATGGGTAATCCTCATTGGAATTGGGACAGTGTACTGGAGTACTTTAAAAAATCCGAGGACAATCGTGAAGCACATGTGGCAAAACACCGAAAACACCATGGTATCGGCGGACCACTAAAAATTGACACTTTCAACAGTGTCGTTGAGATGAAGGACATTCTGTCTGAGAGTTATGCTGAGCTGGGATACAGGAAGCTGAATGACATAAATGGAAACACACACTTGGGATACTATGCTGTACAGGGATTTCTAGATAAGGGTGCAAGGTGCAGTGCAGCCAAGGCATTTTTAGTGCCAGTCAAGAATCGTTCTAATTTGCATATTATAAAACACGCAATTGTGACTAAGTTAGAGTTTGATTTAAAGGGTTCAGTGGTAGGCGTTCGTTTTACGATCGGTGACAAGACTGAACTGTTAGCAAAAGCTCGTAAAGAAGTCATATTATCAGCTGGAGCTATAAACACACCTCAGATTCTAATGCTGTCCGGTATCGGTCCAAAAAAACACCTTCGAGACCACAAAATAAATGTCCACTTAGATTTACCAGTCGGCCTTAATCTACAGGATCACTTGTTCGTTCCGTACTTCCTGTCCTACCATAAGTCTACGGCACAGCCGATTTCATTGCAAAATCTCGCCGATGCTACTTACCAATATACTATTGATAAAAAGGGCCCACTCTCGCATTTAGACGTGACAGATCTGATGGGATTCGTGAGCACCGTGAATGACACACGTTATCCAGACATTCAGTATCATTCATTGTATTTTACGAAGCAGCAGCCAATGATTCGTACAATCCTGGAGCTACTCAGTTATAAAAAGGAAATCGTAGAGTCAACAATGAGGCCGAAGTAGTGATGTTTACAGTTACTTTACTTAATCCTCTATCAACAGGAAAAGTTGAGCTACGTTCAGCTAATCCATTAGACGCACCGAAAATATTCCTGAATTATTTTGAGAGACATGAGGATTTAACAACAACCTTGAAGGGCTTGGAAATGCTACGTCTGTTTAAGACAACAAATTCATTTATTGCACACGAAGGAGAAGAAATTCACGTGGAGCTGTCTGAATGCGATGCTCTTGATGATTACGACTCAGCAGCATACTGGGAATGCTATGTACGACACTTGACCACAACACTGTACCATCCAGTTGGAACAACGAAAATGGGACCTGATTCAGATACGTCTGCGGTGCTTGACTCGAGGCTACGGGTTCGCGGTATTAAAGGATTGCGTGTTGTGGACGCAGGTATTATGCCAACAATTGTTAGTGGAAACACGAACGCTCCTACCATAATGATTGGTGAAATGGCTTCGGATTTCATAAAGAAAGATTGGACAACTGAAGATCATGGTGAACTTTAGTGCAAAATGTTGATTATATAATGTTATGATTTTTTATAATTTTGTTTATTATATTTGTATAAAATATGTAAAAAGTACAAATAAATTTGTTATATTTATTTTATTTATAAAATTTACAAAATCGCATAAGTTTTCAATATAATTTGCATTTGCGATCTCCTGTACATCATCAGCCCCTTCATTTGCAGACCCCAAAAACAAAAAAAATATTCGGAGAAATGAAACTCTCTTTTTTAAAAAAGTTACCGTACTTTAAATATACCTTTCATTTGATACCTTAACCTCTTTGGTATCTTACCCTTCCACCTCTAAAAGTGACTTTTACCGTTTTTTTTCAAACTCACGTTTGAGCTCTCTTCGTATCATAGAAAAAATGTATCGGTCCGGATGATTTGACCAGTAATAAATCTCAAACATCATCTCCAAACGATCACCATGAAGTGAAATGCCGTTAAACATCGCCATAAAAAGACGAGACTGTTCCATAGACATTTATTTCAATCATTGCGATTAGGTGAAGGTAAAGCTATAATAATAGCTGCAGTTAATTAATGTAGGGCGCAAAATCCAAAACGGATGCTCCAGCGGACTATTTGCATTATTTATTCCTGCATATTCAACTCGACACTTCCTCCTCTCGCAAAAAATAAAAGCGGTTATTATTATTTAAATATATATTAATTAAATTATAATAATTATTATATATATATTTATAATAAAATATTTAATTACTATGCCTAGATCTGGTGGACGTGGTGTCTGACGGCAGGAGCCCATTCAGTGCGACGATATACAGCGTACTGAAAGAAAGAAAAATACATTACTTTTAAGGTTATGTATTGTTTGACTATAGAAAACAACAAAAACGAACGTGTTTATTGCTGAAATAATAACAAATATGAATAAAACTTACCGGAGTAGAATGAAGGGACAGATGTTGTGTTACGTTTCTGGCAGCGAAAGTTCGAATGCACTTTCTGAATAACATAAATACATGAATTCATACAAAACACAAAAAATTAGTATTGAAATAATTATGATTAAAACTTACCCTCGATGGCTTAGAACCGGACGACACGCGGTTTTTAGCGGAGGGCTCAAGTTTTTTAGGCTTGCTAGTCTCGGTGTGCTCGAGTGAGCCTGCGTGACTACGTGTAAATAAAAGATATTAAAGATTATGCGCAATTTGACATTTGTCAAAATGTGAATTGCACCAAATACTGTTTAAATCGAGAAATTACCATAACATGCGTTTTTTAAGTACTAAATCGGTGGCAAAACAGGTAATCTATTTAAAAAAAAAACTAAATCCGTTGCAGTACCTACCGGTTTCAAAGAGCTCGTTCTGCACCCAAAAAGTTGGCAACGAATTCGTTATTTCTTCAACCTCAGTTGCAAATTGTGGCTTGAGAAGTGTTTTAATAAGTATTGACGAAAGTGTATTAAAAGAGAGGTTAAATGGATTTTTAAAAAAACACAAAAAACAATAAATGTTTATTTGCAATATGTACGGGATTAAAACCCACGAGAAATAAACTATAATAATAAATTAAACGGACAAGGACTGAAACCTAAGAGTATGAAAATTATGTTAAAAAGACAATCGTTTTTTTGTCCATTCGATGCGAGATACTGAGCAAAAAGATAGTCGATTTCCAAATTGAGCAAGCTTTTATAACATAAAAGTCGATTTATATTATCACAGAACTGATTTTCCTGCATTATTTTGCTGGAGAATCGAAAAGATATGACATGATAAAATTTTACATATGAGAGAAAAAGACAAATATAATTGTCTTTTTCTCATTATGGTACATTTTTATGGATACGATTGACATATGTCAAACAAACAAAATGATTCAATTTGTGCATCTCTGAAATTGTTATTTTTGTAATTAAAATATAAACATGAACTCCAACGATTGGAAATTCGATCCCATGGGAATAATTTTCAGCAGTATTAGTAGTAGTAGTGAGGATGAAGGTCCTAGACGAAAAGCGACCAGACTGGTGCATTACGGTGATTTTTAAGCAGCTCTCGCTCAAAGACCCGGCATTATTTTACAATTATATGCGGATGCATGCATATTTTAATTATCTCCTGCTGCTGGTTGCACCAATAATAATCAAACAGACAGTTTTAAAGAGCCACTGAGTCCTAAATTTAGATTGTCTCTAACAATAAAAAACGCTTGACACATATAATACGAAAATAAAATCTGTTTCAAAACTGTTAAATTTACCGCGAAAATATCCATAAACCAATTTCGATGTGTGCGTGTGACCTATATCGTAATACCCATATCTTGTGTGAGTGTATAAGAATGAATTCACATGCAAATCACATGCATTATGACAGCAAAATTGTGCAGGGACTGCATTTTCTCCCTCTCGCATTAATTCAAAATATGATTTTGCATCTCGCTTCATAATGCAGGAAATCAGTGCTGTGGTAATATAAATCGACCTTAAGGCGGATTTAAAGAAACCGCTAAGTTTAGAGGTTAATTATCTCGATCCTCTCATCTCTCACTACTTATATAATAATATGGTGTCAAGTGACTAGTTCCCAACGAGATGCGATTATGTCGCAATCTTCGACCACCTCAACACCAGAACGAAAACGTTGAAACCATCGTTGTAAGGTGGAAATAGAAACTGTATCGGGCCCATAAACTGCACAATTTTTTTTTTGAGATTCATTTTTGCCTTTTTCGTAGTGGTACTGTAAAATACTCGGTAAGATATGTCGGATTTTATTTTTATTTTGCTTGTGTGTTAGCGCGTTAAGACCTTTCCAACAAGCTATAGCATGACCCGATGCGATGAATACAACTAGAATTACACGCTTGCAACGACACCTAGCGAAAATACCGTAAGACTTTTTTGACACTCTTTTATAAAATTTTAATACTTTAATACACACACGCGTGCGCTTTTTATAGTGCATATATATTTATATATATTACATATATAATATATATTTGTATAGATCGTCCGCGGCATTTTCGTGGTTTCATGCACAAGCGTGAACAATAAATAAGCATCTCAGCTGCTCTCACTTTTATCTCGAGATTTACGCTAGAAAAACACTCAATTCAAAAATAAATTTTGTTTTTTCACAAAATAAATCTGATTTGATACAATCTTTACTATGTATTTGGGTACATCGGGTTATTTCTTATTAGGTAATATATCCTTTAATTTGTACTTCGCTACCCATAAATGACTAAAAAGACTAGTTTTTTGGCCACAAAACCTACAAGAAAAGTATTTTTTTAAAATGCTTTTTTCTTTATTTTTTTAATCTGAAACCTTAAAGTAAAACAGTCGTTAACTATAAAATGATATAGATAAAAGTGCACAAAATACACTATTTGATACCCTCAAAAAACAAACAAGTTATTATTATATTTGCTTTAAATAAATAATCCTATAATTTTTAATGTATTATTGGCGGATTCCATACAAGATGGTAAAACTAGATTATTAGAACATTTAACACACGAAACCGAGCACGAAACGAACGTATGTATGCGTTAATGACTTTATAAAGTGTCATTTGTAGATAACGACTCATATCGTGATCGGCCATAGCGTATATTATATATTACAACAAAAGTACACAAAAACAACTACTTTGACGTATAAATACTATTCACAGGCTAAAATTCGACCATGACGCTAAGTCCCGTTCCCTCATTTGTACACAGAAAAACAGTGCCCTCGAGCCTCGACGAGTATAGATTTCGTCAAAATGAAATAATTAAAATAAAGTACTAGAATAATTTTTCACAGTTTGCCTCTGCATATGCAGGCTATCCAACCGCAAAAAAAAAATCGTTCATTTTGTGTGTAGACTTAATTGTAGACTTTATGAGCTGTCAAACGAACACGAGGTCCACCATTTCAATAAAGTGCGTAGTATATCTATATACCATTTGCTAACGAGTATTTATTAGGAATTTTTGTTTAATTCTCAGCGAAATAATCTCAAAATGGGCCGAACCAATAGATCTCGCAAGCGCAAGGATGCCATGAACCGTATCAAGAAGGAGCGATGTGCCAAAAAAGAATTGGCTCGTCTCAAGAAAACGCTGGGCATTGTTGACGATGAGACCAAAATGCAGATTGCCGATATATCAGAGGTTAAAACCGCCGAACAAATCAGACAGGTAAGATTTTTGATATTTTAAAGAATCATCTGGATAATTAATATAATATTTTATTACAGGAGAAACGAGACAAGGAAATTGCCGAACTTCTGTATGAGGAGAAAGAAAAGGCAGATAAAGGCGAGGACATTGAAGTTGTTCATGAAAACTCTCAGAAAGTGCATGTCTTCAACACGAAGACCGGACGTGATCAGTTTGGCTGTCTGCCTATCTGGAAGCGACCCCGTAAAACTGACCGCAAGATTCGCAAAGTCACACACTCCCGCGTCAAGAACTTCAATCAAGCATGGTGTGCCCAGTTTATTCCTCTTTAAATATTCGAGTTTATTTTTTTATTATTAATAAGGTTTATGTTGATTGCCTTTTATGTATGTACAAAATCGTTTACATAGAATTATATAGACTTCATAAACAAAAAATAGTGAGTGTGTGTGTGATTATCAACAAATCTTAGACTAAAGTTCATCCTTTTGTTCCGCTTCCGCTTCTGCAGCGGCTAATACATCTTTTGCTTCATTGTGTTTGACAACAACACCGCCAGTATATCCAATCAGTCCACCCCCGACAGCTGCTAGACCACCGAGTTTAAGTCCGGCAACAAATCCAATTGGACCTCCGAGACACGTTCCCAACAGGGCTCCACACAATGGGTACATTGCTTTTTTATATGTGAGAGCTTGATGAAGACTTCTTTCACCTGCTTCCACTTGAACCTGTGCTACTTCTACATTTTCAGCTACCTCATTCACGAGCTGTGCTTGTTGGCCGACTGTTGCATAAAACTGATAAAACATTGTATGAACATCCTCCAGTTCTCGATGCAGATTTTCATATTCTGCTAGACATGCTTCACGAGACGCGTTTACATGATCTTCCAGTTGGAATTGTGTCTGTATCTGAGGAATTGTGCTTTGAAGTTCAGGGTCATCATCGTCGTAGCTATAGCTGTTTGATTTCTGTGTACGAATGTTGACCTTGAGTTGCATATCTGAAATAATCGCTCATATTTATATACATTCTAAAAATACTTAAATTAAATAATAACATTTACCTAGATATGCCTTTATCTCAACCATGGCAGCCTGTCTACCGTTTAATGTGAGTGCATCAAACTGTTCCGTTTCGCTGGAGCTTACCTGATTGCGCAGACTATCCATTTCGACGAGCATATTTTTCAGTTGTTTCACAACTCGAGTTGCATTTATCTCCTCGCGTTTTATCTGGTTCCAGTCTTCGATTGCCATACATTCGTGAATCTTACGCTTGTGCGTTTTTAGCAGCGTGACCAGATGCGGGATGCCCACGTCGTTGAATTTGTCAATTGATAATTTAGCCTGTTTTAAAGAAACAGTATGCGACGTGTCCGCCATTCTGAGGGCGACTGTTCAAATTCAATTCTCGATTGGTTGCAATTATGATTAATTCGACTTGTTTATACTTATGATTCTTTGTGTTGATTATGGTGGTCTATTGTGTTCACACGGACTCTTTTTTTACTTTATTTAGATTTGGAGCATTACGTATTTACATTTTCAGTTTGAAAGAAATGTGTCAAAATGACAGCACAAAATACGTATTTTATTCTTAGTAGAGTTGCCAGATTGTATAATTTATACGTATAAACTTTTTCAATTTGAATATATAAATGCTGCCTTGCAGTTAAGTGAATTTGAAGCCAATTGTATATTTTTAGTTTAAAAAGTTTATACATTACATCGAGCAAAAGGATGAGTGACGTAAACTCGTAATAAAATCAATCATTGTGCATCCTCTTCGGTTATATATTATATTAGTTTACTCATAACTATCTAGTCAATGTTCCTAGATGCAATTTTTTATATTTCGGCACATTTAGCGACTGTTAGTAAGTTTTTTTTACCAGTTCCCAAATTTGATAAATTACTGAATATTTTTGACATATAGCATAAAATAATGATGAACATGATTTTAGAACCCAAACAAATATTTGGGGGAACCCCTTAGGTGTGAGCGGGCTTCAATGTTTTATTAAAAAAGGTAAAGAGTTGGAACATACAAAGTCGTCAAAGTTTAATTAAAATAAATGGTAACAGTCAATTTTAAGGGTGTTATGGGTAGTTTTAAAATGGTATCAAATTACAGATATTTAAAACATATTACATATTATGCTAAATATATACTTTAGGCGAGGTGTGTTTTGAAGGCAAATACTGTCATGAAATATTTTAAAATTAACCAATCGATTTTGTCTGTATTATGCAATCCATGGCAACCGATCTAAACAAGGACTCAAATATATTATACCTTTAAAACCAAAATTAATTTAACAATCATGAATAATACAGGATCATCTCAATTTATATCCTCTAAACATCTGGAAGCTCTAAAGATGGGTATTTTTTAGTTTTAATTATTCCCAAAATAATCCAATAAACTGTTTATTTAATTGTACAGAAGCTCCTCGTCGTCGTGCTAGAGACGACCAACTCTGGCGACAAATGACAGAGCAATACTTTCAAAATTTACACAAAACACCGCCCATAGAGTCGACACGTATGTTTTCCGAGTATCAGCTACAGTTCCAAACGAAAATTGCCTCTGCGACAGATGATCAGCTACAAGCAAACATACTTAAATATCCTTTATATTCATCGGACGCCATTTCCGTGTGGAATCCACGACCGAATAATGTGACTCCGTTCCGACAACGACTTACTTTCACGAAAGTAAACTCGGAATGTTATGATTTTCAATTCCGGTAAAAGAAAAATAATCTTTTGTCTACTTTTTTTAAAAAAACACAATATTTCAAAATATAAGTCATATTTTGTTTTATTAGACGCATAAATAAATAACATTATGTTCTAATCTATTGACTAAACGAATTGAAATGTTATATTTTACAAAGAATACGCTTAGTAGCACTTATGCTAAAATATACTGAAGAATTAACTAACTAAAGGACAACAAAACTTGAATCATAAATAATATAAATGAATTAATAAATACTAAATGCGTTTTGTTCAGATAGAATACACTGTTTATAAATATAGAACATAGTGATGTCTTCTTAGGAGGGATAAAAAGTAATAGTATTCGTAATATTAGTATATCTTACTTGTATTAAGTAGAATGGTTGTATCATAGTTAGATGGTTCAGTTGTATTGTCTCTAGTAATATAAATCCTTATGTACAGTTCAATATCAATTTCCAAAATGTCTAGTATTTGGGTTGAAATAGCGTTGAAATGTACGTTGGCATGGATCATTTCTTCTTTTTGTTTTTGCCCGAAGAACTGGCAGGAGCGGGTGCCACAACACCACCAAGCGATTCTAATTTTTTCTTGAGATCTAGCAAAATTGCTACTTCAGCTTGAACAGCAGCCTTGTCAGCATTGGCTGATTTCAGTTGTCGCACTTTCTCGCCTTGTTTCGCTACCTGCTCTTCTGTATCTTTAATAGCGGCTGCATTTGGAGCAGCAGGTGTTTCGGATTTTACAGTAGCAGGATTAGCGGACTGCGCTGCTGCTAGTTGTTTCTTGAGGTCCAAGAGAATGGCCACTTCTGGTTGCCAAACTGATTTTTCAACGGATGCCTTTAAAATACGTACTTTTTCTGCTTGTTTCGCCAGCTGATCTTCAAGATCTTTTACGGTCGTTGTCGATGCGGAAAAAGCAGCAGGAGCTACCACTGGGGCTGTTTGTGCTGCAGCAAGTTGTTTCTTCAGGTCCAGCAGAATGGTAACTTCAGGTTGCCATACAGATTTTTCACTTGAAGCCTTTAGTACACGTACTTTCTCAGCCTGTTTGGCTAGTTGATCCTCAAGATCTTTCACAGATGGACCAGCCACAGCTGGCGGTGCTGCTTCCAGGGCAGCTAGTTGTTTTTTCAGTTGTAGCAGTAGCAACACTTCTGGTTGCCAGACTGCTTTCTCGACTCCACTTGCCTTGGCAACGCGAACTTTCTCGCCTTGCTCGGCCACAGCCTTCTGTGCCTCGGCAACTGTCTTCAGAACCACCTTCACAACGGGAGCCGGTTTTGCGGACTGGTCACCGGCGTACTTCTTTTTAAGTTCATCTAGACGAGCCTGTTCGATCTTTACAAATAACGGTGCTGGTTTGCCGATCTTGTGTCCACTCTCGAAATACTGTTGGATTTGTGGTCGGTCTGCAGAGATCTTACGTTCTACCGTACCCAATTGCTTGTAAATAGTACGTGAAGTTTCTGGCATGAATGGGAACAGGAGCGTAGCCAGCAGACAAACTAGATTACAGCATACACCGATCACTGTGGCGGCACGAGTTTTATCATCATCAGTACCCTTTAGTTGTACCCATGGTTGCTGCACCTGCATATACTGATTGCCATGGCGTGACACAGATAAGAGGTGTCGAATACTGTCGCGGAATTTGGTCTTCTCCATAGACTGTACGTAACCGTACACCTCACGATTTATCAGAGCCAGCAGAATGTGCTCGTCCTCGGTAAGTTGGATTGCGGGTACAGCAGCACCAAAGTTCTTCTCACAGAACGATAACGAGCGATTGATAAAATTGCCTAGATTGTTTAATAGTTCCGAGTTGTTACGTGCCACGAGATCGTTCCAGCTAAAGTTTGAATCTTGTCCTTCTGGCCGGGCTGAGACAAGATAGAATCGCCATACGTCAGCCGGAATTCCAGTGTCCTGAGCATCATTTCCAAAAACACCGATTCCTCGGCTCTTGCTGAACTTGCCGTCTTCGTAGTTAAGGTATTCGGTAGCCATGATGTTAGTCACCATTGTGTAACCCTTATCGATGCCCAACAAGGTACACGGGAACATAACCGAATGGAATGGTACATTATCTTTGGCCATAAACTGGAACAGTTCAACTTTGACGTTCTTGTCAGTTGGCTGCCACCATTGACGCCACTCCTTTGTGTACTTGTTTGTTATCGAGACATAACCAATGGTAGCATCAAACCAGACATAAAATACCTTCTTCTCAAAGCCCTCGTATGGCACGGGAATGCCCCACTTGAGATCACGTGTAATACAACGTGGTTTTAGACCCTCTTTGAGCCACGCTTTAGTGATAACGCGTGCGTTGTGTGACCAGCCATGCTCAACAGATTCAACCCATTCGCGCAACTTTGGTTCAATCTTGGGCAGATTCAGGAAAAACTGTTTTGACTGTCGTACAACCGGAGATGTATTGCAGGCATTGCAACGTGGCTTAATCAATTCGATGGCGTTTACAAGCTTACCGCATCCATCGCACTGATCTCCGCGAGCATCCTCATAGCCACAGCCCGGATGTGGACAGGTTCCCTCAACAAATCGATCGGCCAAAAAGCGGTCACACTTTGTACAAAGTAGCTGATCAACAGTCTGCACGTCCATGTATCCAGCGTCATTTAATTCATGGAACATGCCCTGGACGATTCTGAATGATTAAGAAACATTAGAAAAATAACTTTTATTATTAATACCACTCCAATTACTTTGTCTGTTCAGGTGTTGACGTCCGACCAAAAAAGTCGAAACCAATGTTGAACCAACGGTAAATATTGTTGTGGATCTCAAAGTATTTATCGCAAATCTTTTGGGGTGTTGTATTCTCGGCTAGTGCCTTAGTTTCGGTGGCTGTGCCATACTCATCTGTGCCACCAATGTACAGCGTATTGTATCCAGCTATGCGTGAATATCTTGCAAACACATCGCCGGACAGTACGCAGCCAATGATGTTACCCAAATGCGGGACATTGTTAACGTATGGCAGGGCAGATGTAATGAGCACGTTGCGTTGTCCGGCCACGGGAAGTCTTCAAATAAAAATTAGCTATCATTTTAAAAATTATCACACAATAAATTTGTAATTTACTTACACTGTGCGAGGTTCAGGAACTGATTTATGGGTGGTGAACACAAAGCTCGTTCGAGCGAGCTCTTTTTCATCTGCGGTCACTGTTTCAGCATAGTGGTTCGGTGAATCTGTTACTGACTGCGGTTCTTCGCTTGTCTGAGATTGCAGCACAACGTGGTGAAGTCCACCGAATTTGTTCGATTGTTGTAGAGCAGAAAAGTTTAGATCCTTTAAAGGTAATTCAGCAAGAGCTGCTTTAACCTCGGGCAGTTCTGCGATGGTTTTGTACCAGATTGTCACACTGTCAATTTCTTGAACACCCTTTAATGAACCTTCCTGTGCCAAAAGCGTCCAGACGGCAATGTCCGCCGATGTTAGCTTTGCACCGGTCACAAATAGGCTTTTGCTTAAAGTGTCGTTGAGGGTTCGAACTAGCTGATTGAGTGTGGATCGAGCATTTGGATCGGCACGATGTCCCGTTGACATGGTGTGAGCCAGAGCCGGTGCTAGACGAGTTGAAGACCATTCCAACCACTAAAATTATAATATATTTTATATCATTTAATATATAAAAATAACTTCTTTCTGAATTACTTGATCCAAAGAACCAACAGTAGCATCGGTGGGCAAAAGATACTTGACAGCAGCATCAGTTGAAAAGATTTGGGCTCCAGAATCTAGCTCCAAAAGCGGCAAATGTTTGACCTCCTTGATTGCATCATCTACAAGTAGGAAATCGCACACTTAGTCACCTTTCAATGCGAGGTTATGTATTACATAAATCACAGTATTTTAAAGAATATTCCCTTGTCAAACTAATTGTATTTTCATTTATTCTTTATGTTATCCCATTGCGACCACAGACGTTCAAGTGAAGTACCTACCGTTGAGCAGCACCTTTTTCACGGCTACGGCTTTTCCGGACAGTTTAGCGCTGATCAACAGCTTTAAACCAAGCGGATTTCCCTCGTTCGTATATATAATCATTATTTAGACTGTAATGCGTTGATACGATTAACAAAGGTTCACTTCCAATACACCAAACGTGGCAAGACACGACCACACGATTTAAAAGATGCAAGTTGCTTGATTTTTGCAAGAGAAAATGCACACGGCAGTAGATCAAGATCTCTATGTGGTAAGTGACAGATAAGGTCGCCGCAAAATGTTCTAATATATTTGTAGCATTTACACAATAGTATATGCAGAGACGGACAATGTATTGCGGTAATGCAGTTTCAAATCCCAGCAAACAATTTCATGTGTTTATTTAATGAATAAATAAATATTTAAATTTAATTGCTATACTCTAAAAGTCTAAAACTATAATGATATTATTACGAAGCATAAGGCAAGTTTGAGTAATTTTGTATTTCAAATTTACTTATATACAATCATAATTTAATTATATTTCATACGAAACTTATATTTTTTTTTTATTGTTTAAATTATAAAATATTCATTAAAGCAAAACAAATATTTAAATATGCACATTTTTAAAGTTTATAGTAATATAAACTTATCTAATTATTATTACTACTATCGCTGTCACTACTACAATATTCACCTACGAGTGACATGGATTTGGAAGGACTCAACACAACGTTTTCTGTAGCATCTATAGCATCCTTTTTATCATCTACAGATATTTCCAATGCAAAACTATTCGATTCAGATACCGTGGGTACGTCTATTCTTGGTTTCTTTACAATTCCCAGATCAGCTTTCTTCAGTTTAACGCTTAGCAATTTCTCTCGTTTTAGACCTCCAAATGAAGTTATCGTAGCGCTAGGCAGTGCTGGTCTGTTCATAATGTCCGAGATTTTTTCTCTTTCTCTTTGGATGTTCGATTTGGCCGCTTGCAGTCGCAAAAGTTCGGCCATCTGCCTGTCCTGATCATTTTCGGGTAGCAAACTGATGGCGAGACTACTACGCTCCAGTAGCTTATTATCTTTATCTTCTTCCAGTTTAAGTTCCTTTTTTCTGGTCTATAATAAAAAAGTATTATTTAAGATCAATAATAAATGAATAGAATTGCTTACCCGAAAAGTGGCACGTAACCGACAGTTGGCCTCATAATTATCTCGCCACACATCCTCGTTTCGCTCGTACAAACGTCCTAACATTGGCTTTGAACTCTCGCCGGTCGTAGCATCGTTTACCACGTGCTCTATCTTAAACATGGGATCATCGTACATTTTGCGCTGAACCTCTTTAGTGTCCACCACAATCTGTCCATTGTCCTCAGGGTCCCAGCGGTTCTCTTGTCGACGACCACCCGAAACAATCAGATAATCCAGATTACCTGGATCAGTTTTAATCACAATGTAATTGTCGCACAGGTGACACTTCATGCGAAACTGATAGACGGCAGTTGTATAGTACATGCCAACTTTGGTTTTCTCTGCATTGTATCGTACTCCCATGCCGATGTGATTCTTGCAGCCATCACACCACATGTTGTAAGGCATCTCGAATCGTATTATCAGGATACCCAGATGTATTTTGTTGGCACGCTCGCGCAACGGATGTGTTCCAAGGAATTTGTTGAGACCGCCCGCCTTCGGATTAAAGTCCGGCGGGTAGTACTTGTTTTGTCCCTTGCGCTCACCCATATTGACGGAGTTTCAAGGAGTTTCTAGAGACTGTAATTGTTATAGTAAAATAATGTGTATATAGTATATAGTATAATTTGTAATAATAACCTTACAATAATTACTAAGTATAAAGAACTCTTGTGTTATGAATATATTTTTATTTATGGTTTCAATTATTTCGAATCCTGATTTTTAAGTAGAATTACAATTAAAACTACTATTAAAAAAGTAAACAAACAACATTTCTCTTCAACATGCGCAAATAAAAATATATTTGACATTGCTATTTTAACAATTATTGACGTTTAAAATTGATTTTCGAATTACGCCCGTTCGACAATTCGAAAGTTTTTCGAATTTCAAAATTTAGACAAAGTTTAGACAAAATGTAATAAATGAATATGAAAAAGTGTTTAGGTGATATAACAACCCATAAAAACAATAACAAGTAAATTTAAATCTAAATCTCACCACAAAGTATGTATTTTATTGTTGTTGTGGGGCGATCATTCAGAAAACGATTATTCATGCTCCCGACTGTAAAACAATCAATCAACAATACATAAACATACATTTGGCGCCTATATACTTATAGTGTAATCACATCTCCGCTAGGCACACATTGCATTATGGTTGCTCTCTTACAGCGGGATCACTGTCTGGCAGTTATTCACAATATCCTGTGATATTGTGATTAACTGTCAAGAAGTTTCAATCCGCCGCGGATTGTTTCTTAGGTGATCCCGCTGTTAGTATCTCATTGCATATATAGTAGGGTGAATCTGATGACCTTATCAACAATTTAACGTAATTTTTGACACTTTACTTCGTATAAATGTGACAGTTGTAAAAGTATCTACACTAATCAATCTAAATATAATTATTTAAGGCATTTTAATTATTTCAACAATATTTCCATAAAAATAAAAAAATACGGGGTATGTGAATATTGAATAACATAATAAACGATTTTAATAAGAGGTAGAAACTGCATTATTTGATTTGCAGTGTGGCATGGCGCACTATCTTGTTGAAACCAGTAACCGCGTCTAGACATTTTCCACGCATTTGCGGACAGACATAGAATTGGTCCAATCGACTGTTGCTCCTTCTATGAATAAAGATTGCTGTTTTGCAATGGTGTTTGTTGGTCAATTTTGTTTGTTAACGCCGCCAAAGTATGTGAATTATGCCTCGTCAGCATCAAGTTTAATTCCAAATAAAAATTGGTCTGAATTGACATTTCAAAAAACTTGTCTACTCAAGTCAATCTGTCGACAAATGTCAAAATTTTTTAATGTACATACCGACATACAATATGGCGTCGGGGTAGATGATTTTACTTTATATTTAGGCTGTAATCGTAAACTATTGGCAACCACAGATATACACAGATAGCCAATAGTGTACATTTCGCGAACAAACCAATGAAGCATATTGACAGCTTTTGTGAAAGTGTGTGTGTATGTTTTGAACACAATTTATGTGTATGCGTGTGGTGGCGCCACGTTATATCGCTGTCAATTTAAAACTTAAATCTGTGTTTGATTTTATTTGATTATTATTTTTATTTGTTTTTCTCGTTTAATTACTTTATATAATAAAAATGGTTAATTGTTGTGTGCCAAAATGCAGCAATATCATATCAAACGCCTTTTAAATTGTATTATTCATATGTAAACCACTCTTTGAAGACATGATAGTTTGGTTTACCCATATGAAAAATGACAGATTGGTTTAAATATATTATGTGTGATTGTCATTACTTCATATGAAATGCACAACCAGCTATTTGTGTATATCTGTGTTGGCAACTATAGTCACAGCGTGATGGTCGATTTTTGAAGCTTTTTTGACAGAAGCATGTGGTTGAAAAGTTGCTGATTATAATTTGAGTATGTATTTAATTTGCAAATATTAAATAATGAGGTTATATTGTTTTTTTGTTATAGTTTGCAAGCAAACAAAATCATCTTCTTTTAAGGGTTAATTACTGTGGCCACAGTACTTGATGATTTTTTCAAAAGTAATTTCTACCTTGGGTTACAATTATTGATAAAGTAATAACCACACATTATAAACACCAAAATTACAATTAGTAAATGTATAAAATCAACATTCGTATAAATTATTTAAATAAAAAAAATAGAACACGTTAAATCGACCTGACTGTTACCCGTTTCTACGAAATAAGAAATTCCATAAGAAACCCGAGGCATTAGCACTGTCGACACCACATAAACTAGACATGTAAAAAAGTAAGATCGTCGTGGTTAGAAATTGTTGAGTTGAGTTTTACAGAAATATGCGGCCAAGAAAGGACTTTGACGAGCTGGCCAAAGTTTTTATACGCATGTTTTCTCGTCGATGTTTTAAGAGTCTCTTAATGGTAAATTAAGACAACTATTACCCATCGGTGATATAGTGTTCGAGGACAAATGCTCCACTAGGAATAACTCATGAGCTGATTACTCGTGAGAGCCCATAATTAATTAATTAATTAATGAATCTAAATAGCGATTCTGCTCAAAAAAAATCACACACTATATGCGTGGCAGTGCGTATATGATATATATGCCGAAGCAACTATTATCTGTCACAGCATCGGGAAGAACTGCTTGAAATAATTTTGTCTTGAATATAAATAAATAATAATAATAACATGAATGTGAAGTATAATAATAATAAAACATTTTTTTAACCCATTCGACAAAAATACTGAACGTGTCGATCTGCTATTTTTAAAGCACGATATACACGCTTATTATGAGTTGTCACATGTACAGAATCACTACCCAGGTGACAGGTGTGCGTCATCGTAAACTAACATAAAATTGATGACATCAGCTGACAGAAGATAACATTTTAGAGATTGTAAAAATTCAACTACCACATTTGGTGTCAGAAACGAAGAAATATTTTGACACACCAAAATAACATGTTCGCACTGAAGTTGGTAACTGAAGCTTCGAGATCAGTTGGTGTTTCATGATCCCTCATTTCTTCCTCTAATTGTCCCAGGAGCCTCAAAAAAACGGATGCTTAATTCTTGCTTTACTCGTTCCCTAATATGCAATGACTTACTCGTTGCTGATATCTAGCGGAACCGTTTCAATAAACACACTAAAATCATAAAACGGTTATTATTATTACCATTATTTTAGACGGTACAGTAAAAAGGTAAAATGTGTATTGTTCTTTTGTCTATGCACATATAACAGTACCGATGATTGTAAAACATGTGAGCAATGCAGTGTTTCTGCATTACTTACTCGTATGTATTAGTGGCAATTTAATTTTTATTCCGTTGTTATCTGTTCCGGATCTTATTTTTTTTCAGGATTTCCGGGAATTACACATTCCTTAGGTGACATGCATATTGTAAATATAATATAAAATATTTATAGATTCGGTGAAATTTAAAACTTGTTATAAACTTTTTATAGTCTGCCCTTTTATTATTAATTATTTATTAATTTTAAAACAAAACACTTTTATTGCTTCCTGGATGTTTACCAGTAATCATTAAAAGCACAAACTATTATTGTTTAAAGTAATTTTAATGTTTTAAGCATTTCTACGTGCCTAGGTCAATGACATCTCTACTATAATAACTATTTAATGAGTTTATACGCACCCATAAACATTTTAAACAATAATGCTTATCAATTATGTATACATACCAACATAAAACAATAAAAATAGTCCCTCTAATATCGATATATGTAAATAAAAATAATAAAACCATTTAATTTGATGTTATTGTTTTTACCATGATGTGTTACGCAGTGGTTTTAATGAACGAGTCAGTTAAATCAAGCAAAAATATCAATAAAAATACCCACGAACATAACAAAAATACGCGCTCCTCGTAATTACTGCCAACAAGTGTTTAACATAAACAACATAATGTATTATTAGGCAATGTTTGGGGATAGCCTTGAAGTTATCATTTGTATCTAATTGATGTGATAATATATATAGTTTATATACTATATTATTATAAATACTTAAAAAAAACTACGCATTTTCAATAGACGAAACGTGCGCCGGCGTGTGGCTTTTTCGCGATTATGTAAAAGAACCAGCACACGCACAGAGCAGAGACGCATTTTGTTAATTTACGACAAGGCGATCGGCCAGACACAATATATTTCTCTTGTTTTGCATACAATTTCTAAATTCAAGGTAACCAAAATCAAACAAGACGAGATGTGTTATCGAATTGAACTTTGCGTTCGGTTACTGTACTAATGCACGTCAAGAGGTGTGTCTCTGAGTCAGTGTTAATAGATCTATATGGTATATTCTCGAATTTTCGATACAGTTTAATTGTATACGGTTGGAATTTAGTTTTAAATTTGTTTCAATGCCGTTTATCGATAATATTTCATTTTGACGATTGAATTAAATTATTTGATTGATTTGATAAACAGGTAGCGCACCGTGTTGTAGCACCATCAGGGTCGTTTTTAAGATATGTTGACACCTAGGCTAAATCGTTTTCGAACGTTTCTTCAACATTCAGCATCCGAATGGAAGGCATTTGCCTGCTGCCCATCCATTTTAAGTGATAAATGTTAAAACTGTTTGACGTGATCAGTTGTTTTAATATATGTTATTGCTTCTGATGCTCATCAAAGTCAAAACATTATTTTTTTTTAACCTAAAGTTCCAAAGTCTGTGTTTCATCAATTAAAATTTTTAAAATTACATTTTTCCACTGCTCGATATTACTAATGCTTTTTTCAATTTTGCATCATTATATCTAATCCAAAGCACTTTAAGGAGAAAGAGAAAGGGATTATCTCTGACCGGATTGGATTTTGATTCTACGACAATAATGCCGAGAATATAGACTGAGATGAAAACGCATTTACTGCACTGTAATGTTTTATTTAATTAAACAAATCTATGGTTTTATATACGTAAATTAATATGAATTATACTCTACTGAACCCTTATTCGGTCTTTCTAACAACGTTGTGCTCGCATTGTATTAGGAGAGGGCAATGTGCAGTTTATTTTAATAGAGTAAGCGTCATGCGTTTATCTTGCGATATATTATATAATACGTACACACACACATACTGTGTTTGTTTACAATGTGTGTGTACAGTACCTTCTGTATAAAAAGTACCGGGAATTGTTAAAAAAAACACAGAATTTTTTATTTATTCATCAAAATATATTTTG
>JANSTU010051752.1:0-35730 GCA_027564075.1 Bolitophila hybrida
CATCAACAGTTAACAAGCTTCCGAGGTAGCAGAATTTATCAACAATCTCAACGGGTTCACCGTTGAGTTGGATGGGCCTCACGCGTTCGCTTGAGTTAAGCCGCATTTCCTTCGTCTTCTTTGCGTTGATCCGAAGGCCGACTAGGCTTGCAAAAATCGAAAGATTCTGCCGCATTGAGTCGACATCTTCGTGACGATGTGCTAAAAAGCAAGCAACATCAGCATATTCAAGGGCCTGAAGGTGGTCGTACAGGACCCCTTGAATGCTTATCTTAGAAGGTACGCTCCGGCGTTGCAGTGCGTGCCAAATCGCTATTTTGTCGACTGTATCGAAAGCTTTTTCGAAGTCGACGAACATTACGTACACCGGGGATCTCAACTCTGTTGAGGCCTTAGGGTATTTCTGTAGTCGATGCACGAATACCCTGTTCGGAACCCTGCTTGTTCGCGCCGCAGTATTTATTCGATATGGAACTGTACCCTCGCTAAGATAACATAGTCTCCTCCTCCCATGCCTGTACCAGCATGGGGAGTAGGATCTCCGTTGAAAGTGACGAGTTCTATTGGGATAATGTCTGCTCCGGCTGCTTTGCCGGAGACTAGGCTGGCTATAGCATTAGAGATTTCAGTTCGACTAGGGAGCCTTGTGGATATAGGTAATATGGAACAGCCGAGTGGAGAAGCTGATGCATGGGAGTCATGCACCACCTCGTTGTCCTGTTCTATCGGAGAACAAGATAACGTATCCGTCGGAGTCTCGCTCAGTCTGAGAACGTGCAGATTGTACCGTATCATCTCGTTCATGACTTGTTCACGTCGCCCATCCGCAAACATAGTCCAAACGTTCCAAAATCCAACACGTGTCCGGTGTTTGTAGCCAAGTGTCGTCGTAGTTGTTCAAGTCCTCATCCGAGTAGTTGATGATTCGTTAATAAAGATATATATTCGGCAGAACAAATTATTAGCCTATTGTTGCCTAGTTTGGAGGTTGGGCTACTACCTTTCCGTTTCCAAACAAGCGGTTTTTATCGGTACTCCACACTAACTGGGACCATGCAACCTGCCGCTGACTTTCTAGAGAAGTTCTTCCGCCACCGTGCTAAAATGTACACCCGAACTGTACAAGTTTTAATAAATTATCAAAATGGAACCAAAATGAAATGAAATTATTTGAGAACAAAAATAAATAAATGGGTGACAAAAAAAAACATTACAACTTTTTTAAAGAAATTAGCTCTGTGAAATTTATCTCTTCCTAAGATCTAATTTACTAGAGTTCGTCATTGAGTAAAAGGCGCTCATAATTAGATAAATTGAACGCACTTTTGAATTTAAGGTACTCCATATTTCAAATTGATTTTTGGTATGCGTATTATGTCGACATTATTTGTTTAACTATTATTATTTCATTTATTTTTTTGGCACTCGATATTTGGCACCCAAATATATTATTTATTATTTCACATAATAATAAACCAAAGATGAGAACGCAATAATTTAATTTTGTTACCAATTTTATTTTTAAATATAATAACATTTATTTTAAATGGTTCTCATAAACTAATTATTTGACTTTCAATTTAGAAAACATATTTTTTTCATTGTTTTGGATGCAAATTCGCCTCCATATATTTTTAATTTAATACTACCCACTAAATTGAGAGCCAATTTCAATTGTGCTTATAAATGCTATGTAGATTGTGTTGTTTGGAGATTCTTACATTCTTAGAATTTGAATTTCATATTAAAAAAATATATATCCTAATAAACTTCTCAATAGGTTGTTATAGGTAAATCTCGCTAAAGATAACGCATTTCCATGTAAGTTACATCCATTCATCGCATCTTTTTTTTCATGCTAACGCACATATGAAAAAACCAAACGCATGAAAATACATATGACAGAATTATTGTCGCCTACACGTTACGTCATAGCGTGGTTTTGGAGCTTAGCAATGTTAATAAGTCGGACAAAATCGCTGTACTGGTTTTGTGTGTCCAAACGGACATGCAATACATATTATCTACATTTTTGTATTCACAAAGTTATCGAATGCAAGACACAAAACTCTTAATGACATTTACAAATCCTGTCACAAGCTAGTTCATATATTATATTTATATCGGCATCTATAAAGTGTCCTTTTATGTTTAACACTAAAATACACATACATTGTGCAAACATATTACTATTTCAAGTGTTTACGTATAAAAAGAGTATAAATTTTGTATACCAACATAAAAAATATTCCATGGGGTACTCATACGCGACATTCGATGTATACAAAGTATAGGTACATATTTTTTTTATATACACATGAAATGCCAAAAAGGATTACTGGCCAAAAGCTCGTATATATAAAACGTGTGCACTGGATCGTAAAATTGTTGAGAATATAAAGATATATAAACTCAAACTGCGGCGTGTTTGACTTTCGAAAGATATTGTATTCAATGAAATTGAATGTTATATATTTATGATATAATAAATATTTTGAATATAATATGTATTTATGATCAAAAGATTTATATTGGATTTTGTAATTTTAAAATTATGGCTACATTCAAACATGGAAAAAGTTATAAATCTGGTATTGTGGTATGTATTTAACTAAACTAACGTTAAATATACTCTCATCTCATTGGATCCTGTAATCTCTTCTTGTATCTATTGTATAGTATTATATCAATGAATGGTGAAATTGTAAGGAAGTCTTAATAATTATATAAAGAAATAAACGACGCATATTTGAAAAGCTCGTAGCATATTTTATTTCTGTTGTAATAGGGGAATAGGTATACATTTCTCACATAATGTCGTTTAAATCAAAATTGAATTTATTGTATGGTAAAGCTGCTCGAATATCTAATTTAAATTATAAGTCCAATTGAAAAGGTTGAAACGAGTAAATTTATGTGTATAAGTACATTTGAGTATATTTATAATACAGTAATATTCGTATACCTTCGATATTAAAAACAGACGTTCACAATATAAAAAGTAACTATATAACTATGTGTATTTCCTAATAATTTTCGTACTCACCTAAAAAAATTGGATACATTTTTGAGGTTCTTTTTGGTACCCAAGAATGCTCAGAAGTGATTAAGTATCAGAAACTATCACAAACATTTTATTTTTTGTATTTTAGCAAACCTCGTATTTTATTCATGTTTTCTTAGTAGACTCTTTTTTCATTTTAAGTTTGACGTTATAGACAATCGTATTTAATGAGCTGATGTAAAAGCCAAAGCTCTACTTCTTAAAAAAAACTCAAATTAAGCTAAGAAAAAGAAAACTACTTTTTATCGTTATGTACTGATTTGTAAATGAGAGAATTCATGCAAATAATGAGCATTTAATTATTATTTTCACCAGCATTTACTGAAAAACAGTAAAAACAGTAGCGATTCACACAAGAGGCAGCCACTAGTATATGAACCAATATCCAAGTTTCCAATGTCTTGTCCCTAAAACATATTGTCAATGAGCGTCTTTGGCAGCTTGTGTCATTCGGTTGAAACTTCAACAACAATACTAAATATTGCCTCGACCAGATACCAGATAAAGTGTTTTTCAAAAAAAAGCATGCTCTATCTGAACAATGCTTCCGACTCTTGTTATATATGAAATCATCTTTCTTTCTCATGGACAAATGTTCATGCAAAATACTGTACACACTGCCTTCTGATATCTTCAAAGTGTCAAAGTGTCAGCTATCTCACGAAATTTCGCTTTTCGGTTTTCGGAAACGATTCGGTGGACTTTTTTGATGTTTTACGGTGTAACCACCTCAATTGGCCTTCCAGAGCGTTCAGCATCGTCAGTGTCTGTACGGCCACGTTTAAAATCAGCAAACCACTTCTCCACCGTTTGTCCGGATAACACTTATCAAGCCATGCTTTGGCTGTGATGGTATTTTTACCCATCAAAAAGCAATGAAATTGCTTCGAATTTATTTTTTTTAAAAACTCAAAAGTAGCGTCACTTGAACCTCTGTAACTGGTAAACTAATCGTCGGAGTGTCATGAAATTTTGACAAATATCTTTTTAAGGTAGGTACTTCCTACAAATCATATGGATTATTACATAACAACGCCATCTATGTTACGTCCTACGGACTTATTGAGTGATGTGTTACATTGAGTCACATATTTATTCTGACACGTACCAGTTGAATTTCAACTTTTAAAGGTGGTTTCAAACGACATTTTAATCAAATTATTTTTATATGTACTGTTCAGAAAAAAACAAGACAATTGGTGATTATCATACAGAGTAATCGCACCGATGCTGAGGATTAGCAATACTACGGTATAGCTGATATTATATAGTCGATGCAAAAAAGAATACCTATCGAATTGAAGCCAAAAATAGTGTATCCATAATTGTTAAGGCCACACGATGATCGCTGGATTATGCGAAAAAATCTAAGGATCCCCGAATAACAGCCTCGTGCTTGCTGTCAAGTTAGTACATGTTTGCCAAAAAGATGTTGGTGGAAAAAACATCCGTCCACCATCAAATGGAATAGAATGCATAGTCGCAATGCGCGTAAGAAACCTCTGAATTCCAAAGGTGAACAGAAAGCGACGCTCTTCATTTGATGAAAATAACTTCAGCATCTTCTGATCAGATGGTCATGCTCTGATGGTTATGGCAAAAGCTCGATCGAAGAACTTTCGAGCTATAGTGAAACATGGTCTTGGTGTCGGGATGTTTCTCGGCTGCTGGAACCGGTCTAAAAACTACTACTACTGCTACTACTAATAATTTAAATTAAGGGAAATCTGAAGAATGCTCTTAAAGAGGACAATATATTCATAAAATACAAAATTGATGGCAGCGGTAATATTTAATAATGGATATACCACAAAATATGATACCAAAGGTACACAAAAAGCTCGTATACAAACCACATATTTCCGTCTGTGCACAAACGAAAATCTATTTAATGTGTCAAGTGTGGCACGATATTTTTCACATATTGCAATGTTTTGACATCTTTTAAAACTAATCTGTGGCAAAATATGTATCTTTCACAGACGTGTAATGGCATCTGAAATATTTGAACTGTCCGAATAATTTTGTAACAGATAAAAATCAGTTTTTAATTTATAATTTATATATCTATACCTTCAGATCCGATGGATGCCTTTCCCACTATTCAATATTTCACTAAAGATATAATCGAGCAAACTAACTAACTATTGAGGCAGTTTCGATTACGAAACACCAATATTCGGTTTGCCTGACTTCAACTCAGCGGACGGCAGGTCATGTGGGTTGTTCTTCCGCAACACAACACGTTTTCGCTTCCACAGATGGGTTGCAGCGGCTTCCAGCGCTGATGGTAGCTACGGACTCTTCCTTACATGCGATTCTGTGGTTCCTTTCCAATGCCAAAGTTCTGGATTTGCACAAACAACGGGCTATAACACACGCGATTTTTTCTCCACTTCTTTTCTTCCTTGACCCTTTGTTGATTTCCATTTTATCCCTCCCTCCCTGGTTTTGACCCTTTGATGGTTTTTGTCCAACTCCTTGACCATTCTCCTTGATGATATGCTTGATCGATCCACTCT
This sequence comes from Bolitophila hybrida, assembly GCA_027564075.1. NCBI lineage: Eukaryota > Metazoa > Arthropoda > Insecta > Diptera > Mycetophilidae > Bolitophila > Bolitophila hybrida. The sequence continues at coordinate 5,587 of JANSTU010051752.1, forward strand.
CTTTCCCCCTCCTCCAACTCAGGATCTCTCGATATGGAATGGGTGTACATTCGACGATGTGTGTGTTTTTAGAGTGTGTGTTTGAGTGTGCATTGGAGCTTTATAGTTTTTTTTGTTTATATCGGCTCTATTCTGTCGATTTATCTTCTAACATCGCATCTTAAATCTAACAATCTAACAAAATTCAACTTAACTACGAGTATTTACTGTTAAGCATCGATGCTGAATGATGACTGCTCGTTATAGAGTGAGGTGAGACGCGACACATGTGCCGGCAAGCGCTATTGCGAACTCCAATTTTGAGTGCTGAATTCCATTCTTTCATTGTCACTGTTTTCTGAAGATACGACGAAAGAAGCAAAACGATAAAACGCAAAACGATAAAATATCTGGTTAGATTTACAATATTTATGCATTAAACTGGGTACCAATCAATGCAAAAAAACATAACAATATAGTGCATATTATATGCATATACGCCTGTAATTTATTATTAACTAAAAAATGGAAAATATTCCTTGCAAGGAATGGAAACAAATTATTTGTGTGACCGTAGTCATGTTGTCTATAATCTATAATTACATCATCTTTTATTTTTAGAAGCAAGTTAGCTAACAAGGTATAACGATGAATCGACGTGATATGCTATTTTATTCTGTGGAAGGAGGAGAGTCAACATTCGAAAATGATCATCTTGCTCCACCGCTACCGTTGCCCAGACTCGAAAATACTTTGCAACGCTACTACGAGTCTTTACAGCCATTTGGTACAAAAGAAGAACTGAATGCCACGTATAAATTAATTCAAGAATTTCAGTTAGGCATCGGAATAAGATTGCACAAAGTGCTTGAAGAACGTGCAAAGTCTCACAATAATTGGGTAAAATCTGAACATTTTTTATAAATACAAATTATAATTCTGAATGTTATATAGTTAGAGAAATGGTGGGAGGATTATGCATACTTGACAGATCGCACACCAATATTTCCAAGTACAGTTATGACACAGCCCTTGGTGTTGGAGTGTACAAATATAAAACCATCAGCTAACAACAGTCTGAAGGTATTATGTATATATTTGTTTAACTATATCTAATTATTATTATAAAAGTCCTTAGCACGTTGTATCCATCATATTCTCGAGTTTTGGCAGGCTATTCGTTTCGAAAAGATCAAACCGCATTCAAATCCTGATGGATCTGTAAGGTTTACATCCAATATGTATAGGAGAATGTTCAACACCGTCCGCTTGCCCGGTGAACTAATGGATCGTATTAATAGCTCCTTTCTTACCTCAGCTGAGGGAAATTCTCCCACAAATATGATCATAATGGGTAAAGGACGTGTTTTCTCATTCGATGTACTTAACGAAGATGGAACTCTACTTAGTGTATTGCAGTTGTACGCCATAGTTCAACAAATTCGGACTGCAATTGATGATAGTAAACAAGTTATGTCCGTTCCCATTCTGAGTAGTGATGATCGATCGGGATGGGCAAAGGTACAACTTTTGAACCATTTTACCTAAGATTTATTTTAATTCAAAACGTATATATATAGAATCGAGAATACTTGTCAAAGTTGTCTGCCCACAACGTGACAACGCTGGACACAATTGATGGCAGTCTATTCATAATTACACTTGATGAAGATTCACCGGAAGACTTGACACAAGTTGCACTAAAGACTTGCGCCGGAGATGTGCATTCAAAATGGGCGGATAAAAGTTCAAATTTTGTATTGTTCCGAAATGGTAGATTCGGTTGTGCATGCGAGGTGCGTTATCATTTTGTTTGTTTTATTTTATAATGTCGTTTTAATTGTATTTTATAAATTTTAGCATAGTTGTCTAGACGGCACCCTTTCTATAGCCCTTGCCTCATTCCTTCTAGTCAGTCTCAGCGAGATACCAGAGCCAGACTGGAATCAATACGAGAAACCTGAAAAGTTCACGGAACTGTATTTTGAACTGGATGATACTATGCGAAATGAAATCGTACGTGTGTTTGCCGATGTGGAACAAAGAGTTGGTTTTTGAATGTCATTTAAAAGCTTGCAAACGATTATTTTGAATTTTATTTTTAAAGAAAACCGAAGTAATCCTATCTACAGCTGCATTCGATGGTTTTGGCAAAGAATTGTTGAAAAAGCACCGATTGCATCCGGATGCATTTATTCAGATGATTATTCAGTTGGTTTATTTCCAAATTCACAACGAGTAAGCGTGTATTTTGATTATACTATGTAATTAGTTATGGAATGTTTTTTCAGATTTGTGGCAACGTATGAGACTGCTCTAATGCGTCAATTTTACAATGGACGCACCGAAACAGTTAGATCTTGTACCCAGGAGTCGGTGGCATGGGTGCTTTCCTTTTTAAATCAATCTGAATCGGTAATGCAAACATTTAGGGGAGCGACTTAAGATAGCAATTTCGAAAAAAAAAATATTTATAAAATAAATTTAGGATGAACAAAAAATTACTGCTTTGAAATTGGCTATGAACAAACATTTGGATCTGATGAACAACGCTCGAAAAGGTGAAGGAGTGGATCGACATTTGTTCGGATTATGGTGTGCAGCATACGAAGCTGATTTAGAGATTCCAGCATTATACGATGATCCTCTGTACAAAAAAAGGTTTGTAATATACAAGTTACTAATTGCAGTTTGCAGATAATGTACAGGTTTTTTTTGTGGCAGTGGTGGAGGAGGAAACTTTGTCCTGTCAACAAGTACTTTGGGCTACACTGTCAACTGTGGTTTCGTAGGACCAATGTGTACAGATGGTTATGGAGTTTTCTACAGCATTACCAATGAGATGTAAGTGTTCTTATTATTTTTTTGTTTATAAGACTGTCTAAATATTATTATTGCAGTATATGGCTGTACACCAGTGCTATGCGTGTTAGCACTAAGACAAGTGCCCACAAGTTCACTGACACCTTCTGTAAGACTATGCTAGATGTTAAACGGATGATAGAACGATCGGTTGCTACTCATAAACTTTAAAAAAATTATTTAAACATTAAATTCTATTTAAAACATTTGGTGTGATAGTCCCAAAATAATAAAAAAAAATTTGTTTGTTTTGATAAAAAATACAATGTACAATATTTTATTTAAAAATATAATAATAATATATACCACATGGGTTTTTTTGCAAAATTCCACTTTATTTGCAGGATTGCGTCATCTAATCTATCCAATAATGCATTGTAGTAATCGCTGTTGATCTTCTGAAGAAAGGCGATGAGCAAAATTCCGTGCGCGTTCCAAATCCCAGACGCCATGACCTTGACTGCTGACTGTTGTGTCTTTGGACGCTGTGGCCGGCATTCACCCTCTCCTCTCCACTCGGCTGACACTTTTTTCGACTCCGGGGTATAGTGATAGATCCATGTTTCATCCACTGTTATGTACCGATGCATAAAATCATTTTTATCAATCCTAAACAGCTACAAACGGCGATTTGAATCATCTATTCGTTGTTGTTGATTTTTGTAATATTTTTGGGCGTAGCCACCTCAATTGGACGATCTGGGCACTTTGCGTCTTCGGTGGTTCTTAGACCCCTTTTTAAGTCTGCATACCATTAGCAAATGGTTGTTTTCGATGGAAAATTTTCCCGCCATTGCAGAGCTGGAACGGTATTTTTCCCTATTAAAAAACAATGGTTGATTAACACACGAAGCTCGTCTTGATATTTTTTTTACAAAATAGCTAATGTAACTTGGCCTTCATTATCTCGACAACTACTCAACTAAAAGTAATGCAATTTTTACAGAAATCTTTTGAAGATTGCAACTAAAGAAAACAAAAGCGACATGGTAATGGCAGCGCCTAGTATGTGCTAATCCCGGGACTTAATGACCCATGAGTTTTTAAGTTTTTTATGATATTTTGTAGTTTTTTTAATATTTTATCCAAAACAGATAAAGTTTACTTCCGCCAAATATTCCGTTGATTCATAATACGAGTTTGATACATCTTACTCGTATTACAATTTTATGATACTACGAAACGCATTATAAAGCAGCAACCTAGAACACTTCGCCAGCGTTAATATAATTGCACGTGCATACACTTTAAAATAGTGAGAGGTCAACAGATTCACTGAATGTGTATTCAAACAAAAAAAGGTTTTTGGCGAAGTCCTTTGCTGGATGTTCATTCTGCTTTGGATGTTCGATAAGATTCGAACATATCATATTGATTCGATCAGCGAAAGAGCAGAACGACCACCAGCGACAAATGTCTATTCGACATGCGAAAGCGATCCGTTCACAAGGGCTCTATTCCTAAATGCCACGTTATAATACCTACATGGAACGCTGCATCGAAGAAGTTTCAATGCCGGATGTCTATTCGACTGATGCCCTCGGACGAATTTACAAAGTTCACCCACGCCAAGACGAATGCTTCTATCTTCGCATGCTTTTTGTGAACATTAGAGGGCCGTTCGTGACGTTCGTGCTGCGTGCTGTACACAGCAAACTTTTTGGGAGCCTTGCCAACGTTTGAATTTGCTCGAAAACGTTACACATTTGGACGCAGCGCTCGCCGATGCAACTGTCTCTGCGCCAACGAGTCATATTCGAACATTGTTTGCAATTATCTGAGTACAAAAACGAAATTGTTGATATTTTGCACAACTTTGAATTTCGATCTTGAAATTAACTACGAGATGCGCAACGAAGCGTTAGTTTTGATCAAACACATGTGCGTGCGCATGTTGTCAATATTGGGAATACCAGCGCCAAATCGTTTGATGCACGACATGCATTGGTAGCAAAACTATGATCCAGATATGCTAGCCGAAAAAGTCCGTACAAATGTGCCGCTATTGAATGCCGAGCAGAAGAATGTGTACGATTCGCTGATGAAGATGGTTGAAAATGGAACAAGAGGCATTTATTTTCTCGATGCTCTTAAATGGCAACCATTCGGTCAATATCTCAAATTGCTTTGACTGTTGCATACTCTGGCATTGCATTTCCACATTGTTGGAAGGCGGTTCGAACTGCACATTCTGCTTTAAAGCTGCCGATGAGTCTTCTCTCAGATGACAAGCCACGTGCACAATGACCAAACATTCGGCGACAGCGAAATTGTTGCGAGAATGCAGAAATATATTTTTTTGGGATGAGTGCACGATGGTGTATAAACGAGCTTTGGAGGCTCGAACGATAAAGTATTTACGAGGTGTTTCGAAACGATTTGGTAGGGCTATGATATTGCTCTCCGGAGATTTTCGTCTAACGCTTCCCGTCATCCTGAAATCTACTACTGCCGATGAACTTAAGGCATGTCTGAATTATCGTATCTGTGACGATATGTCAAGAAGTTGAAATTGACCACGAACATAAGAGTCGCGATGCATAATGCTTGTGCAATGTATATTGTTCCCGGCATTTTTTTGCGAGTTCACATCGTCGAAGGAGGATGAAGTAACCAACTATCCGACGGAAGTTTTGAACTCGCTTGATGTGCCAGGAACTCCGCCGCATATTTTACAGCGTTTGTCCATCAAGAAACTGATGAACAATTTGATTCAAGCGACAATCATCAAGAGCAAATTCAAAGGAGAGGAAGTCATTATACCCCGAATTCAAATAATTCCAACTGATCTTCCATTTCAATTCAAGCTAAAAGGGGCTAAAAGGGGGTCGAAATATATCAATCGATAGGTAAATGTTTATTTTCCCTTTATTCAACTTTAACCACCACGCGTAAAGTATAATTTACACAGACCCCAAAATAGCACGGCTGTTTTCAGCAACTTTTTACCTTTAATAATTGCATATCATCTTTTTTTAAACCTCTAATGCCCTCGTTTCTACGTACAACTACAAAAAATGACCTTTTTGCCCCTATCTCCCTTAAGGATTTTCCGATTTCTTTTTTCTTTTGGTTTTAGGTATTAAAATTACCTATCGATTGATATATTTCGACCCCCTTTTAGCCCCCCTTAACCCCCCTTAAATTGCATTATTCTGATATTTTGATCAAACTTTAAAGCCTCTTAAAAGGGGGTGACCGCCGAAAAAAAAAATGGTAATGATCAGGAAGTAAAATAAAACATTTTGTTGCCCATAAAGTGCATTTTTGCCTAAATAACTAAATAAACAAAAATATTAACTTAACTGTGTGATCAGTGTTTGTAAGATCATCTTGAACTTTTTCCATTAGTTCCAAAAAGAGCCAGTGCAAATAAGTACGGTCAAACGTTAGTCTCTGTGTTGCATCACTTGGAGTGGTTTAACCAAGCAAGAGTAGTCCTGCAAATCCCGCCAGGTCAGACATAAGTTGCTGATAATGCTAATTGCGTAGAATTCCCGATCGAATGACTTGCGCATTGTCTTCAACAGCGATTTCATACAATCAATCGCATTTGCCTGGCGCTGTCACTTTGTACATGTACGACGTACGAACATGCAGCTAGCAACACTTCGAAAATCAAATGTCGAATTCGATATCGACAATTCGGGATCTTATTGGATGTTATATTATCGAAATCGGAAATTTAATACTAATTCTACAATCCAGAATGCCAGCTGTCCCAAATAAAGTTCTAAGACTCCTAAAGCCTTTTCCTCTATATTATCCTTGTGCGAAACGGGTGTGCTACATAATTAATAGATTTATTGAGCTCAAATCACACGATATCTGATAAGTTTGGTTATTTTGAAATATTTCCATAAAATAGTGATTATCTGCTGCTGTTTTTGGTAAAACGAAAAAAAAACACGCAATTGCTATTTTATTAAAATATAGCCATAACAACGTGCACCAGATGCATGCATGGCAATTAACGAAATTAACTTTTAAAATAAACATTTAAAATATTGAACCTAAAGTTCTTATAAACACAAATATTGCTAAATGTTTTGTTTATGCATTAAACACGTGTACCGTTGGTTATTTAATCGAGGTCTATATAGTTTGTAGTATAAATTCCCACATAAGCTCATCCCTTCTTGCTAAATAGTTGCAAATTACGATTGTGGCTTTTCTATTATCTCTCACTAATATTGTATATTATTTGTATAAATAAATATAACATAAAAAAAATCTTTACAAAAAACTAATTATCTAACAAAAACACATTTCGAAAGGCATATACAAATATAGAATCGAGTTTAAATTGCGATTAGTTGTATATTATTTGTATACAACTCTGGTGTTGTTGTTATTGATAGCTTCAATCGATAGAGATCGAGTTAGACGGGTATTTGTCAATATAGTCCCCGTTTTTTTTTCTGCTAGCTTGTGGTTGTTTTTAGCATTTAAACTGTTTATTATAATTTCACTTGGTTAGAATGTGTATTAATCTGGAGTATCGAGTTTAGAAGTGAGCTTTGGATTTGCGCATCACGCTGTTACGTACGATTGGAACGTGCAGCTTGCGACATATTCGGTTCAAGATAGTTGGGTCACCCATAAGACCCACTTGTCGCAAACGAAGGATTACATTAGTTCAATAGGTGCAATGCGACGATACTGTGCTGTTGTTGACAACAACAAAAAAAAAACTGTTTATATAATAATTCGTCAATTTTTTTTTGCTTTAGCTATCTTTAAAAAAATTTGTTATCATAAAAAAAACTCTTATCCTGGAACTGCGCATAATTTGCCTCCAGATGCCAACATTGCTGTATGATTTACCAATTAAGTGTAAATTAGACAAGCCCACTGATTATATAAAAAAAGGTCGAGTATATCTAAGCCAATGCGATTTGTGTGCCTTTTTAGAGGTTCGAACCATTTGTTATTAAGTAGACAACATCATGTGTTTGTTCAGATCAGAAGGTAGAATTTTGAGGCAAAAATAATTTAAACACAATTTTGCTGGCTCTTCAAATGGAAGGAGTTGAAAGTTATTTTTTCGATTTTGGTTATCAGGATATCTTTAAATGGAAATTTTGATTTCGTTATTTTTTTTTGGGATTTTTCCAAAAAAAAAAAAAATGTTATGGAAAGGTAGACCAATGCGGGCGAATCTCTTCTTTATGCTTTAAATATTATGGGTCTAAGTAATAATACATTTCGGTTAACAACAGAAGGGTTATTGGATGTTTGATATAGGAAGGTAGACAAATAACGGAAATACTTTTTTTTTGGCCAACGATGACATGTATCGATGTATCGGAAGGTAGATTTTTGATTAAACCAGTACTGCGGCTCAAATTTCGTGTTGCGGTCAAGATGACCTCCTTAAATGGGAAAAAACGATTTAGCAAAATTATGAGATAAAAGTGGTGATATTTATTGTGGATATCACATGTCATGGCTTGTGTAAGACAAGTTTAATAAAATTGCCGCAAAAGTTTTGGCATAATAATGTCTCAAATGTCAAGTACTCACCAGGCTTGTTTTTCTTACAATTTTAGTTAGGGGTGGATAAAATAGTCCTATATCATATTTAATCAAAAAAAAAATATCCTACCCCAAAAACTTATTTGTGAAAACATCCTTAAAACCGCGCTCCATTCCGTTAAAAAAATAAGGAAAACAACCGAAGTTTCAGGATTCTAGTTAAAATTTAATTTATTCTTAAAAATGCCATACATTTGACTCCATTCCATTTGAATACGGAAGGATACCCGCCAAATGCTGGTATCACAAAAAAAAAAACAAAAAAAAATTACGAAAAACTATTCTTAAAACCCAACTGAAGAGGGTGAATAATAATAGCCAAGGTTTGAAGCAAAAAAAACAGTAAAATTAAGAATAATAAAACTTCACACAAATTGGAACCAATTCCATTTGAAGATGGAGAGTAACTGCCAAAGTTTGACAACGTACAAATAATAACAATATTTTTTTCATTTAAACCTGCCGAAAAGAGGCTCTATCTCATTGGAAAGAAAAAATATTATATCTTACATAGTATACTATATTTTTAAAGAGGAAGGATATGTTCCAAATATTAGGACTGTAAAAAAAGGCAAAAAATATTAATCCAATTTTTCTTTTGTGGCCAACTTCCGACTACAAAGCTGGCAAAGTTAGATACAGCAAAAAAGTTAATATATTATATTTCACCATTTGCAGGATAAACTCACCTTCCCAATACTACCCACAAGTTAGAAGTTTGACTGAAATTATATACAACAAATAACAAGCAACTTTTGCCAATTAAAACTTTATCTACAAAAATTAAATCTTTCAAACTAGTAAAGATGTCGATAATTGAAAATGCGCATGTTGGATTTGATATTTATTGTTTTTTTTTTTAAATATTTTAAATTTTTTTATTTTTTTTTAACTTACACGAAGTTTGCCGAATTTTTAACGAACTTGACCGAAGAAATGGCACTTTTTGGTTACACATTTTTAATCGGAACCCCCGACAAAATAATTTTCAAAAAAAAATAATTCTTAAATTGGAGTTTTTGACAGTTTTCGAGTAATTCCCATAAGACCCTAGCAACCCAAGGTAATTCAAACTTAAAGAACGTTCAAGTTCATTAAAAGTAGCTGCAGTTCTTTTAAGGTTACATTAATTTTCCGGTCATACTTTAAAGGTTATCAGAGTTCTATAGGAGTACATCAATTTTTTTTACCGAAACTCAATGTACTTTAAGAGTACATTTAAAGTAATTTTAGTTGACAATGTTCATAGTTGTTTTAGAGTACATTTAAAGTAGCTTAGAGTACACCAACAGATAATTTTGTAGTAATACGTTTTTAAGGGGAATTGAAGTTTGTGTGAAACTTTTCTATTTGAAGTAATATAAAATCACATAAATAATTTTTTTTTTAAAATAAGTGCATTATTACAAAAATGAGTTATAAAAATGGTCAAAAGGGGAGTGGTCAAAAAAAGTTAGTACTCTAAAAAAAGAAGAAAAAACTACAAAATGTTTAAATTTTCTATTGATCAATTTGTTTTTATTACGTAACTGGGTCTAAAAACCCTAACATCCTAAAATCATATAATCTATTTAATGTTCCAATTTTTTTAATTAAAAAGTATCTTACAAACTTCAATGTTTCTTATAAACTTTAAAGACTCTGAAAGGGTTTTAGCCTGAATAACGAAGTACTACAAATAGATCAGGGAGGAAATTTAAACATTCTCTAGTTTTTTTACACCTTTTTTGGGGAGATACGGGTAAAATTTAACGATGCACTTATTTTTATAAAAAAAATCCTTTATTTAATTTAGCTTTTTGTTTTTTTAGTATGACTTCAAATACAAAATTAAAATACCGTTAAATGGGTAAAAGGGGTTGTAGCCCCAAAAACGTAGTACTACAAAATGATCAGGGACAAAATGTTTACTTTTTGTAGTTTTTTTTAGAAGCCGCGCCGCATAAACTAATCAAATGGAATACAAAAAAAAACAATTCTTAAATGTAAGTCCGAATTCAAATACCAATAAAATTCAATTTTGTCATTTGCCTCAATTGCCATAAGAAAACGTTTATATAGAAGGATAACCGCCAAAGTTTGAGACAGTCAAAAAAGCCTGAATTAAGTTTGAGACAGCAAACAATTAAAGTTCATTTAGTTAAACTGTCAGAAAAATGTATTTTAAATATACCATTTTCAGAAAAAAATCAGCACTTGAATTGAAGTTTATCCCATAAGAAGAGGATGTGGGAGAGGATCGATATATTCAAAATATTATTTTCCATATAAAATCTTTGTATTTGAGTCCATACTATTAAAAGAGCTAATTAAAATGCCACTTGTTTGTTGGAATTGAATTTCTCAAAAAAAAACTTTTAAAATAATCTCAATCAGCCATTCTATCGAAGTTAAAAATATGAAATAATTTTTTTTAAAAAAACAAACGCCAAAAATGTCTTTGGATCCCATTTCTCAAAATCCTTAAATTGGAGTCCATCCCATTTGAAAAGAACGGATTGACTACTAAGTTTAGGATAGCAAAGACACATTTTTGAAAAATTATTCATAAATGCGTGAAAATCTGTTTTTTTTAAATAATATTAAATTCAAACACAAACATCTCATTTGCAAAAAGAAGGTTTTAGTTAATAAATGTTTTTCCGCAAAAATATCGTGTGTTGAAAATACTTTTTTTTAAATTCTGCCGTCCCATTTATGTAACTTAACTGATGTTATTGTGTCCGACAGATACACGGACAAACATGTTCCATCTATTTATAGTCTTCAGTTGATAAAAAAAAGATGCAAAAAACGCTCATTATGCATCCAATGTCTAATTTAAATAGTAAAGACGCAGCAATACAAAAAAAAACAAAAACAATTTCTGAATTCTATTTGTTTCATTAAAAATATCGCAATCCTGCATATTATTACAACATCTTTGCATCGACCTGCACGCTATATAGAGTCGCCCACAATTTATCTCTGCTATCCCAAGTATAGAACGTCTTGACGCCACTTTGCCGGGTGCGTGTGAACCGCAAATGCTGAGCTCAACACACTCATCGAATGCGTGGCTATGCGTATTCTTGGCATTGCGTGAGCGCGTGCCACCGAAATATGACCTACCACAATAAATGTTCGTGAAAACATAAGAAATGTCTATCCTCATGGCCATCTCATATGCTGCGGGAGACTATGCGAATCTTCAAAATATTCATATAATCGCGAGAGCAAGCGCCTTGAATGTACGCAATTGTCTTAACACGTATTCACTTAATGATCAGCACAGTCGTGAGCTGTTTTCAGTGTCTCAAACTTATTTATTTGTATATATAGCTTGTTTGTCAGCGACATAAACAAAACGTGTACTCCGGGCTCTCTTTCTCATTTATTTTAATGTATATATATATCAAACTCATTAAGTGCGTATACGAATAGCCATCAAAATCGAGAGACCGTGTCTCGCCACTCGCATCTACATATTATACAACACACTCTGGCTGATAAGATTATAATTTGTGTATTTCGGGTGATCAGCACGGCGCGCCGAGCGACATACGGCGACACAGCGAGTTCAGCTGTGGGTTATTTTCGCAAAATATGTAGTGTGGTCGCATCGTGATCTTATATACTACATCGCACAGTCACAGTAAAATCATTCGAGCGCCTACACATACGTACGACGTCGTCTGAAGAAACGCGCGATTGTCGTCAATTATATTCGCGATCAGTCGATAGTCGATTTCCGCCGGGTGCCAACGCAATTCTGTGAATTTCCACAGATGTGATATTTGTAGTGTTTTTTTTTGTCTGTTTTGCTGGAAAACTCGCAGTGTGCATGTGTCCGTGTGTGTGTGTAAAAGTCAGTGTTTGACTGATCGAATAGAAAATTGCCAAAAGAAAAATCTCACGATCCGTGCCTGAATTATAAGTGAGTGCAATTTGTTTAAGTCTTCCTGTATTGATTGAGCTCAGCCTTGGTAAATCAGTTTTTGTTATATTTGATTTTAAAGCGAAAAGTAAATATTTGATTGAGTCTAAATATTGGCCCACAATTATTGGTAATGCGGCGGGCCAAGAATAACTTTGATGAGTATTTGCTCAATTCAATTGCATAATGTTTGCCGCGCTCTTTGAAGATCGCTCGAGTATTTGTTTAACAGTTTTGTTTGTGAGCTTTTTTCGCACATTAATTTGCAATCGAATTATTTGCGCACGAAAGAATCAGTGTTTATATAGACAATAAAACATAAAAAATAAGAATTGTTTGTTTTAAATATTATTAATGTTAAACGATTCTTTTTTTATTGCAATCGGTATACTGAAGAAGGTATTCCGGAACTCATATCGTTTTTATCTTTAGTCCGGTTTGATACCATCTGGTTTCTCAATTTGTTCAAGCTTAAAACGTTTTTTTTGTCAATGGTATGCAAAACTATCGTTCTTTTCATTAGTCCTTTTGGTGACACATTTGGAACTCAACTTTCGATTAAAAGGGCTCGCTCCTTTAGCGGATCGGGTCATTATCTCCTCGATGTTGGAAAACTTCTTTGTAATTGCCTCAAATAGGTTTACATTCTTCACAAAAACCAATTACCAACTCTGAGTTATTACTCCGTATGGATCGTACTATATCAATTATAAGAACCTCAAAAGATCATTTGAGCCTTAGTTTTAGAGCACAATAAGTCAAAGTTATTTCCGAACATCTTTTGGTCGAAAATTACTAAAAACCTGAGGTTGTTGTTGAAGATCTTGTTTGTGTCCATTGATTTATTGGGAAAAATATACTGGTTTTGTATAAAAGAAAATTGTTTTCTTGTTCTTCACAGTTATGGCCACTTCCATTACATACGTCCTCAAAATTGAATTTTCAAGAGCATCCACATCAAACGTTCTCTTCAATTTCGAAAACACAGAAAAAAAATAGTTTCGTCTTTTATTTGTAATAACCGTCTTAAAACCTTTTTATAGGCAATGTATCTAATAATACATATTTTAGGCAATGCACTTCAATTAAAAAAAGTTCAGTTTCGCTTCCAGTTTATATTTGTTTGTTCACTTAAAATATTTTTTGGGATTTCTCATATATATTTTTTGCCGGGCGCCTAAAATAGTTATTTTCTCCAAAAAATTAATAAAACTATTATTAAAAAAAAAACAAAAAAAGTTCAGTTTCGCTTCGCTTTTTGCTCTCACCTCCTTAAACGTTCTTTTTAGTTTGTTTTAAATTTATGTTTTTGAATGTTAAAAGCAAAAATACAAAATAAAATCATTTTTTGCTATCAGCTTCTTAAACGTCCTTTTTCGCGCCAATAAAGTTTGTTTGATATTTTTGTTTTTGAATGTTAAAAGACATTTGACATATTTTTTTCTACCATCTAAAAGGTAGTTAGTTAGCTTTTCGAAAGATAAACCGATATTTGATCAAAAATTGGATAAAGTGATTTTGGAAAATAATAATATCCATCTTCAAAATTGGAGGAAGGAATGGTCAAAGTTGGCGTTGATTAACCAGATTAATATGGGAAATCGTAAATGATATAGGATGAGCTTAAATATAGATTTTCCTCCATTTTTTTTTGACAATTCCCTACCCACTTATTGTGTCGGAGGAGGTGGAATGCTCATTACGATTATCATCTTTTCGACCAAAAAAAGTTAGTTTTATTTAAAAAAATTATAAAATATATATATTTTTTTAAATTAATTCCAAATCTCATTTCATGCCCATACTCCAAAAAGCCATTATAATTGGTACAGATTTGCCTGGAAAAAATATTTATTATTTACGGAAAAGGATGTTCTCTATTAATATTGTCGAAAAAATAAACCATTATGAAGATTGGAAAAAAAGCATACAAAATTGGATATTTCCTTACAAATTTTTATCAATCCTCACTTTTTTTTAAGATTGCAATAGAAAAGCTATCGTTGTGAAATGAGTTCTCCCACACAAATGGCACGGAGGCCGTGAAATTTATTCTATCAAAAAAGTACCTCTTTTAACCATTTAAGGAGATTCACACATATAATATTTAACCCACTCCGTCCGTATTTTGAGAAGAATGTATTCACATATAAAAAACCCTTTTTCTTGTTTTTAGGTTTGAGTGAGACCTCAAAATAGTGAAATACAAAAATACTTAACTTGCCAACTTTTTGATAGGTTTTTAGAGGTCCTCAAAAATAATAAAAAATAACGAATTAAAAAATCCGCATAACCATTAATCTTTTTTCTCTTCCAAATTGATTTGGAAAACCAATATTTGTGAATAATCGAAAAAGTTTAAGTAAAATAAGTCGCAGAAACTATAAGCCAAACTCCCTGAATAGGTTGAGAATCGAAAATGCATCATTGTAAAAAAAAACCCCAAAAAACAAGGCAATCAACCATAGGCCATTTAACAACAAAAGTCGCAAAATTTAAAAACTAATTTGGGGCGAAATTATCGTTTTAAATATGGTGAAAGTCTTTTTGTTGGCATATACTTTTTTATACTTCAATTCTCGTAAAAATAGGATTGAGAATGTCCCACATAATTGAAAACTACTTCTGAAATAGAAACTTGATTCTGAATGAAAAATCTTCTATTTGGAAGTAAAGATACTTGTAACTGATAGAAGTCTCAAAAACTATTCAAATCAATTGCCATTGTTGATATTAAAAACCAAAATTATTTAAATTATTCTTATTTTTATTTTATTTGGTTTGGACAACATCAACAACAATAATAATAATTTTTGCTTGTAATATAATACATTTAATTTGTTATTAAAATACTTCCCAAAACAAATTTAATAAGTTACCTGATGGCGAAATAAAATCTAATTGATTTTTTTCTTCATTTGTAGACTGTTATAAATCCCACATAAATTGAATGCCGACGGCAGTTGGTATGCCAGCCTATTACGACATGCTGGTATCACACAGTCCCCCGGTCTTTAGTCACAGTCCACCTGTGGGCTTCCTGAACGACTACAGTACAAACAACAGGTATGTTTTTTTTTTATTTTTATGAAAATAAATTAAATAAGATAATATTTGCCATGTTTAAAAAGAATTCTTTTGTGCAATTGTTTTTCGACTGTTTTGAAAGTAAATTTACTCCTATTTTCTATCCTTTGAAATATTTCCCAATCCAATTCTTTGGTGCAAGTCTTATAACCTTTTGTCCATGCTCCAATTTAACGACCACTAATATAAATATTTATTTTTCTCGCAGGCTTTATGATCCAACCCGCTCAACCTGTCGGCCACATATGCTGTCTCAGCTACAACTGAGACGTTCCGCATCCGTACAGCAGATCACAATCAAAATGCCCACATCACCGAAACGTCCGTGTCTCGTTGTTAAACCAGACACCGAAGATGTTTCACAAAATGGTATTCGGTAAATTTCCGCAAAAATAAAACAAACAAAACAAATGTTTAATTATTTTCTTTTTCCGCAGCACCAAAAAGAAGGTTATGTTCGCTGATGCCCAGGGACGTTCACTCACAGAAATTCGCATAATGTCCGAACCATCCAATGTGCCACCACTATGGAGTCTCAAGTTTCTGGCACATGTTACACAAGGTATGATAAGTCCGGTGCCGCCAGAACAGTGGACCGTCGCTTTTCGTCAACCCGCATCGGACTATCTTGACTTTAGGTAAATAAGCTAATTATGGTAAGAAATGAACTCGGAAAATAACCGATTCGATATTTCACAGGAGTAAACTGGACAGTAGAAACGTTTCTTTGGAAAATGTGATCGTCAAAGAAAACGAATCTATTGTCGTCGGCACAATCAAGGTGCGCAATCTGAGCTTCCACAAGGAAGTAATTGTGCGTACGTCCTGGGACGACTGGAAGAGCCAGCAAGACACATTCTGTACATACTCAACGGTAAGACATAAACGCGCATAAATTAAAAATTAAATCTAAGCTGGAAATTTGTTTTTTTTATTAAACAGATTGGTGGTGCCAGTGGAGCATACGTTCTGTACGACACATTCTCATTCAAACTTACGCTGCCACCGCTGTACAAGAAACTCGAGTTCTGCGTATGCTATCGCAGTGACGAAACGGAATACTGGGACAATAATGACGTACGTACATGTTTTTTGCATTAAATGCGGACATTTGGTTTAGAGAGTTTCGAACTTAAAGCGACATTTATAGTTTTATTTTTACGAATTAAGAATAAAAGAAATAAAATCCTCAGACGATCTTATTTGAGAAATAATATACAATATGAACTTACATTTCGCGGTTTCATACAATTTGTGTTTTTTATATTTTTGCTTTTTTTGGTACACATTTATTTCTTTGTAAATAATTTATTTTATTGTAATGTTTGTTGAAAAAAAAAAACAAAAAAAGAACGAAATTCCGAGTATAAAGTCCTTTTTTATAATAAAATAAATGCACGAAATTCCGTGAATAAATTTCACAACTTTATCAAATTCGAAATTTCGCGGAAAAAGTCCTTTTTATAATAAAATAAATGCACGAAGTTCGTCAGAATGAAATGTATAATAAAAAAATACGAATTGAGATTTTTACTAAATTTTGGTCTTTACATTTTTTTTTTTTTTTTTAATTTTTTATCAAATGCTCGATTTTACTATTAAAAATTCCCGATTATAGATTTTGACCAAATTCAATTCAAAAGCTAAAAAAAATTAACATTTTATCATTGAAATTATTCAATTACTGATGAAAAATGTGTAACGAAAAGAACTTCGGTAAAGTTCGGTAAAAAATCGGCAAACTTCGTGTAATTTAAAATAAGCACAAAATTAAACATGGGAATTTTTAATGATTTGTCTCTTTACTAATTTAAATGGTGTAGATTTTTTTAATGCATTTAGATTTTAAACGTCTCTTCTTTTGACTGTAATATAATAAATGCTTTTGAAAACTTCCAAATTAAAAAATAAACTCGATTTTTGATTTTGTTTTTGCTGCAATATTATTCATGTTTTCGGATTTTACCGTAAAAACTTCAAAATAAGAAGAAAACTAAAAATGTCATGTGATTCATAAGATTCATAAGACTTCAATTAAAAAAAACTACTTGATTTTTCATGATTTTTGATTTTTTTGACGAAGATTGCCGATTTTTTAATAAACCTAACCGAAGAAATGGGACTATTCGTTACACATTTTTCATCGGTGCCCCCGACTGAATCATTTTCAATGATAATAATAAATATCATCTATTTTGGATTTTACAGTAAAAAAAAACTAAAAAATGTTCACGACTTTTACCAATTTTGGTTTTTACTGTAATATAATTTAGGATTTTAAATATTTCCGTAATAACATTTTTTTTTAAAATTTTAAAAATATTCTCGACTTTGTTTTTTTTCCGAAAAAATGTATTTATTTTTTTATTGTAAATTCACAATTTTGGATCAGTCATCAGTTTTTCCCTGTAAAACCTTTAAAATTCACGATTTTGAGTTTATTGACAGTAATATTTAATATTTTTACCAGTTAAATTATATGATTATGGATACATAAAAATAATTAACAAATCACGATTTTGAAATTTTAACGTAATTATTTCCGACACAAGTAAAAAATTAAGATTTTAAAATATGACTGTAATAATTTTGGATGTTTACAAGAAAAAAAATGTATGTAATATTTAACCCTAATATTTTACGACAAAATTGCACTTTATTGAGCGCGGCTTGAAAAACAAAAAAAAGATACATTTTTTGTATTGCTACGTTTTGGGGGGGGGGGGCTAAACCCCTATCACCCTTTTAAGGGGGTTTTAAGATTCTATGAAACTTTTATCATAAAAAAAAAAAATGTTTTTTTTTTTTAAATAAGTTCATTATTACATTTTACCCCTATCTCCCTATACAAATGGGCACAGGGGCAAAAAATTAGGTATTCTACAAAAGTGCAATTCAGCCTATTTTACGATTTAAAATGTTATTCAGTAAATACCACATATAATAATAATATATATTATATATAAAATAAAAAAATGTGATTAATTTCAGTCAAATTTTAAAATAGTGATTTTTTACTTTAAATAATCCAAAATTGGTAAGATTATTACAAATAAAAATTCTCAATTTTGGAAATTTTACAACTAAGAATTCAATATTAATTTTTTTTTTTTTTTTTAATAATAATTCACAATTTTTACCGGTCAAAAATTACGATTTTCATTATTTACCGTTACAACTCTCGTTTTTAATTTTTAACCGTAATATTTCACGTTTTAAACATCAAGAATTTCAATTTCTAACGTATCGTGAATTTTAAAATGTAATAATTTGCAATTTTTTACAATTTAAAAAAATGTTTTTTATTATTTTAAACAGAAAATTCAAAATTCATGATTAATTGCAAAACTTCAGGATTTAAAATAAAGATTTAGAGAAAAAGTGACGAATTCACATATGTATTTTCATTGTTGGTGGCACTACGCATGCTGTAAAAATATCATAAATAAAAGTCCACCAATATTTTTTTTCAGAAATCATTTTCTAAAACTAACTATATTTTTTTTCAATTTACAGAACAAAAACTATTTGATCTACAAGACGACCACAACAAACAACACAGATCCACTGGACATTTATCGAAAGCTCGATATAAATAACAACAACAACAACAGCAGCCACAACAACAACAACAACCACCACCACCATCAGGACAAACAGACATCGGTTAGCGCACCAATTGCGATACCCAAGGACATAACACAGACCAAAGTGGCGACATGGTCAGAATTTGCTTCCTGGAATCACCTGGACAACAATTGTCCATACTGGTGAATGGGTAATTTGCCCGTACACGCACAAAAATCATCCGACCGTGTGAAATCAGGTAAATCTAAATGCAAATCCCTAACAAAAAAAATTGAGAAAATCATATTATCTATATGTACATATAAAATATAAAAGCTTGTAGATCAAACGGTAAAACATATTTTATGTACATATTTATTCAGACCAGAAGTAATTAGCAAACGCTTTTCCTTGTCCGACAAGAAAACAAATGCATAGGGAAATAGTTAGGTATAGAGACGTGTAAATAAAGCATGTGTGTACGTAATGCGAAATTTCTATTTCGGATCTTTGTCTGTATATTCTATATATATATAATAAAGTATATACGTATGTATGTATCTGTGCGTGTATGCTGTCGTCGTAATTGCACGACACTGTACCTTGGAGAATTTTCAATGTTAACGTCCATTTATACAACTACTGAACCCGAGAATAGCCTTCATTACGAATTCATATACACACGTGAGGTGCAAGACAAGACACATATGTCAGTGATAGTGTTTTACTGTACTATATGTACTTAATATACGTCAATCTATACATAAATAGAATACGATAAACTATTTATATATAATTTATATATGTGTACAATAATTTGCAGTTTGTACTCGTTTATTCGTAAAATCTCGTGTCTACGAAGATCAGCGCATATTTATACAAAGTCAATTGACATAATAGTTCATGACGTCATGACTGCGATAGTCCCATCGCATATATGATAAGTAATCAAAGATATAGTTATATATATATATTTACATAGTACAACTATTCAATATATTATTTACACTGCCTGGAAATCATTATCTTTTAAGGAAATCGATCTGCATACAAGTAGCGCCAGTCGAGAGCTATTAAGTGGCGAGGTTCAAGTTCGGTCGGATTAATTACCTCTTATACATGTATATATAATATGAACTTTGATTGGCACAGTGCATTCAGGTTGACTAGCATTATGCAAGTGTTGTTATTTGATATTTTCTATACTGATGCACTTGATTTAATGGCGCGGTTTTAGATGTTTCAACGTTATAAGAGATAAACTTTGTAATAATATTTATGTTGTTTTCGTGAGCGAGTTCTACACACGTGTTCTAAACAAATTGCAAATTACATCACATGCGCATTTAATTAGTTTTGTATACATTTCCAGAAGTTTTCCAATTGAAATTCTATGAATCTCAGATTGTTATTAAAACTTAATTTTTATGAAATCGGAATAGCCGTTATAAGGGGGTTTTTTTTTCCTCCTTTATCAAGTATAGTATGTCCAAACTCTAATTAAATGAGGTTTCCATAAATTGAAGCCAATTTGTTGCCAAATGTCTCTTCCATTATCAAGTTTATTCTGACCCTAGCAACACTTTTATAAGTTTTTTTTTGTCCATAAATAGAATCCAAAGTGGTGCCAAATTCCTCTTCCATTATCAAGATTGATATGGCTCTTAAAGATTTTTTCAAAATGATGCAAAATTCCCACTTGATGATATTCACTACTCAATTCTATAGAAGCCAAATAAAGTGATGAGCATATTAAAGTTATTACCATAAATTGAATCCAAAGTGGTACTAAATTCTTCCTCCATTATAAATTTTAGTCTTACAACTCTTTTCTAAATGAGGTGAACTCTAATACAGTGTTGTGTTTTACCTTCCTCCTTTATCAAGTCTATTATTATTCACAATTTTTTTTAAAAAAAGGTCCCTTAAAATATGTTTTCAAATTCTTCCTCCTTTATTTCGTTTAGTCTGATCCTCACAAGTCTAATCTTTTAATTTGATGGCCTTTCAATTGTGTATATGGAACGGTTTCCAATAGTTGTGCCAATAAAGGTCAAGTATTTAAAGTGATGGCTGTTAAATCAAATTGTTTTTAAATTGCAAAATTTCATCTTAATAATCATATTTAATTTAATACATGATATTATTCTATAGAGACCTAATAAAGTCCTAAAAGTTTTATTCAATTAATTAAACCCAAAGTGGTTAATCCTCCATCATCAATTTTAGTCTGATACCAACAACTCAATTCTAAAAGAATAAGAAGAAGAAGAATAATAAAGAAAAATTAATGTTGTTTGAAATTTTTAATATTCAATTATTATCATTTAAAAAATAGATTGTATTTAATTCGTACTAAAAAGATTCCTAAGCGATATACATATACAGAGTTGGAGGTATCAAGTGTTACAAACTTCACGCATGTCTAGTTGATAATTCACTAGTCACAGCAAGATAATTGTTGGTTAGATCAAGCCTAACAGTGTGAGCAACCGGTTATCATTCACGAGCTCAAACATCTGAAGGTGAACCAAATGTTCGTGTATTGCACCATGAAACTCTATAATAATACTGGTTTCATCGCATAACGCAACAATGGTTGACCGAAACGTACTGCAACATCAGTTGAGTTAATTCGGAAGGATTAAACGAAGTCCCAAGTAAAGCGCGAACAAATTGAAGAAAGATCTTAACGTGTCAAACTGGAGCGTTGCAAATTCATCTCCAGCTCAAGGCCTATAAGATCTCAAACCAGCGCAGAAAAAATCGAGACTCGAGAGCTCGTTGCGTTGCACGCAAGCGGAGATTTGACCAACATCGTCTTCGAGCTCGGGCGTTGCACGCAAGCGGAGATTTGACCAACATCGTCTTCGAGCTCGGGCGTTGCACTCAAGCGGAGATTTGACCAACATCGTCTTCTCTGATGAGAAGATTTTCACGATCCAGCAGTACGTCAAAAAACTAAATGACAGTGTTCGGTTGAAGAGCAAGTACAACGATAATTTGTAACAAAGAGTGGATACCAGAAAACAGAGGTCAGCATCTGTAGTGGTTTGGGCCGTGGTGACCGCCGATGGACGTTCTTCGCTGGTTTTCATTGACCAGGGCGTCAAGATAAACCCGTAGGTGTACCGCCAAAAGCTGCTGATTTATGCAATGTTGCCATGGACACACAAGCACTTCGGTTTCAGGCCGTGGACATCCCAAAAGCACTCAAATCCAGAGAGGCAATCCCCTAAAACATCCTTTGTGCAGCGTGTGACCATATTGAACAATGTGCCGAAATTAATGAAACAAATTATTTTTCCCATATTTTCCGAAAAAAAAATTGTTAAGAAATGCGCAGGTTGTTTTCTTTTTTGTGGTGGTAATATTTGATATCTCCAACCCTGTATATGTATATCGCTTATGATTTTTTTTTTTGGTTATCATCATTATCAAGTTTAAAATGTTCCTAATAAAATTATGACTCTCATAAGTTCTTTCCAAATTATAGCAAAGTGGTGTCCACATTCCCTTCTTCTTTATCCAGTTTAGTCTCATCCTCACTCCTTAACTATTTTAATTTGTGACTTCCAGTTCTTGTGACCTCTGGGAAAGTGCGCGTCCTTGAACTGTAGTCATTGATAAGTTCTTTGGCCAAAGCTGCCCGATATTTCACGTTGCAGAGAAGTTGTTGCTATTTTGTACGCATAATTCGAAGATATTGAAGGACAATCAAATACAAAACGCCATTTGCTCCTGCGATCGTACTTATAAACGTTTTTGTAATGACGGATAACCAAAGTGTAATTAATATCAATTTTCCCAGCTTGTATAACTACACGCCGCTTAACTTTGAACTCTTCAGTTGGGTAGATGAAGTTTGAGGCAGACTTTATCTTCTGGGAATTTCTAATAATGTAATTCTGCTGGAGAATGAGCAACAGCTTCAAGCTAGTAAAAAAGTTGTCTAAGTAAACTTAAACTCCTTTTTTGACAGCGGTTCACATAACTTAAAAACAACAGACTCACCGAGACTGTGTTCAACAAACTTCTTTTCGCCCAGTGTAGATGTCAATGTTTTACAAATAGTCTGTTTCCGACTCCCATAAACACTAAAGTTTGAAGCCTTACGATTCAGGCTTTGTTTTTGTAGCCACGATCGCTGAAATCGTCCTTATCGTTGTCGCAAAAGTGAAGATTAGCCATGATTTCCTTAAATCGAAGCGAGGCAAGACATCTGGAATTTCAGCTTGGTGGAGCGTCGGATTTGTAGACCAATACAGGCGAATTGTGGGTAGTTTAACTAGGCTTTCCAAGTCAGAGTGAATATAGATAAGACTACTTCACGATCATAATTCACAATTCAATTCAATTCAATTCAAAGAGAAAACAAAAAAAAGAAATTTAGATATTTTTAATAAACTCATGTTCACTATTTCTTTCTTACCTACGACATTACAAGCAATAAATTTCGAGAAATACGACAACTTCAACATCCAAGCATATCGACCACCGGCAAATAAAGGGTTAAAGTAGTTTATACAAATGGAAGCCAAAGTTGTTGCTAATTCCTCTATCATTATCAAGTTTTAGTTTTTTATTTTCACTCAATTCTATAGAATTGTGCGACCAGCGTTTTCCTTTAAATATGTTCCTCAATCTGTAGATACAAAATTGTACTTCAAACGATAAAAATGTGTTGTCATCTCTCGACTAAAAAGAAGTTTATACAGCGTCTCTGCAGTAGCTGAGTATATGGAGCTTCTATAAAATAATAGGCACCGGTTGACCAAAACATCCAACGAAACTCCATGATTGCTCGGATTTTCATTATATTGCGGTTTTTAGGTTGGCATCTTCACTATAAAGGAATGTGCTGAATGTAGAGCCTGAATATTAGTTTATTAGGTACAATAATTCTCTAGCCCCACATTAAAATGCCTTCTTCTACCGATAACTCATCTGTTTTTTGAATCAAGTGTTTAAATTCTTCATCCATCTTCAACTTAGCCGTTCAGCCAAATTGTAGTCCATCCAGCACCTTACATAAAATCGGATCGTTTCTGATTTCCTTCTGGATTTCCGGATCACGATCTTGCGAATACTATCGGCCATGAAGCTAAGGTAAATTTGATCGGTTTCTTCTGCTTCGTCTGGCCTTTCGATTGGAAAACGAGATAAAGCAATATTATTAAAATTCCTTTGTACATTTTGATTGTCGAATGTAATCATCGTTGCCGTCATGTTGCCGGAATACCCAACAAACATTTGTGTAGCAATTTTAGGAGCGGATAGGTCAACGATAAAAGAACTTTTTAACTAGGATCCTTGTGAAGTTTTTTTGAATCGATAATATATCCTAAATAGTTATTATTCTCTTTGTAGAACTTTGTAGAACACCTTTCTTAGACGAAAACCACCTGTTATAATATTTGAAAAAAACAAATCTAAGTTATATAAATGTTCCGTTTCATTTGTGGCACTAACTAAAATATCAACATACATATAACCCCATTGCACCCTTGAAGTGTCTTGGCCATCACTTATTGTTGGTTTGGTTTCAAAAGTAAGACGAGTTGGAACAAAAGTACCTTTTTGCGTGCTCCATGCCACTAGCGGTTGACTATCTTCATCCAACTCGAGTTTATTATATGCGTTCTTAAGGTCCAGTTTGAAAAACTTCTGGACATCTTTCAATGCTGCAAATAAATCTTCATACTACTCAATTCTATAGAGACCTAATAAAGTGGTGTCCCTTAAAAATGTTTTCCATTAGGTGAAGTAAAGGTATTGCAAATTCCTCCTCCATTATCAAGTTTAATCTGTTCCTCACAACTCAATTCTAAAAGAGGTAATCTATTTTAAAGTGATGACTTTTAAAAGTTGTTGAAGCCAACTTGGTGACAAATTTCTTCTACATTATCAAGTTTAGTCTGGTCCTCACAACTGAACCCTTTAAAAGTGATGTCCTCCAAAGTGGTGGGAAAAATCCTCCTCCATTAGGATGTTTATAATCCGCACAACTCAAATTTAAATGAGGTCAACTATTTTAAAGTGATTGCACCGTAAAAGTTACTCACTACTCAATTCTAATAAATGAATGGCCCCTAAAAGTTATTTCCATTAATTAAAGCGAAAGTGGTTCAAAAATGTGTACTGCTGTATCTAGTTTAGTATGATCTTAACAATTAAATTAATACACCAAAGGTTGAGCTCATTTAAATATAGGAAGTACCAAATAGAAATACATAATATAGCAATATTTTATTCAAGAGGTTCTACAGTTAGAGCAATCGTGTTTAGAGCCAGATCTATAGAAAAAGACCACCTAAGCGGTAATAGCCGGAATATTATTAGGTTTATTGATGAACATTTCATAATTGAGAATATTCTGGACTGAATAGTTTTGGAGAACCTGCGTTTTTATGTTTTCTGGTAGCCACAAATCAACGTAATTGTAATCTGATTACTACGATTCAGTTCTTATCGGCTCCAAAATAATCATCAAAAGATCCTGGCTTTACATTCGAAAGAACGCAAACTTTGAAATGGGACGAAAAATGTTATCAAAAAACTAATTCACAACGAATGTGGTATAAAATAAATGTCAACAAATGGCAAGCCGTCAATTTGCTTAAACATATTTTTTTTATGTTTGATCTTTGAAATTAAATAACAATTATTAAAACAGAATATCTATAGCAAATTTATCTATCAATTGACTGGCACTGCATACTCCCAAACCTAAAATCGTTTACTTGATCAACTGTATAAAATAATTGATTTTAACAAAATATTAGATCTCCATTTAACTAATCTTTTACAACCAATTGTTTCTACCAATTGATAATCAACATCGATAGTCAATTTACTTTTAAAAAGTTAGTTTTTGTCTTAAATTGTTATTTATCAACTAATTGGACTGTTTAAAAAAAAAAACAAAAAAAATCCTATCAATTATTTATGTAAAAGAAAAATTGGAGTAAATCAAACTCTATAAATTGACTGACACCGGATAATTCTATATTCAACTAATTAATTACAAGCAATTGGTAAAAAAGTCATTTATTAAAAATCAATAAATTGATAAAAACGGCTATCAATCAATTTAATTGATACTTGATCAATTGTCAATTAATCGATTTTCTATTAGTATAAAAATTAAAAAGTGATACTTCACACTATCCATTGTCTGAAAAATGTATAATATAAAAAATAATCAAAAACAACAATAATTAATAATAAAAAAAAAACAATTAAAATAGCCTAAAAAGTATAGCTAATTAATCGAGAATTGACTGGCATACTCTCAAATCTCAAATTGATAAAAGAAATAGTTGATAATAACTTCAATAAATCAATTAAATGGATAAATGGATACTTTTTGTTCTACATTCAACTAATCTTTAAAATAAATTGGTAGAGAATTAAACTCAATAACATACGATAATTGGCAAAAATATCGATATTTATTTAATTGATATTTATAATCAATCAATTGATATACAAATTAATCGAACAGAACAGTTGATAAACAGAAACAGAAAAAAATATAAAAAACGATATATTAATTGACAAGCGCTGGATACTGTGAAATCTATATTCATTTATTAATTTACAAGCAATTAAAAAAACGATTGAAAATCAAATAATTGAAAAAATATCGATTGTTTATTAATTGATTTAACACAAAACACACAATATATGCAGATTAAAAACAAAAATCTAAAAACCATCGATTATCAATTAATTGATTTATAAAGAAACAACAATAAATTTTTGTGTATTTTTTTTATAAATTATCTATTAATTAATACAGAAAAAATATTCACTGTTAAATCTATATTCACGTATTTATTTACAAGAAATTAAAAAAAAATGATTGAAAATCAATTAATTGAAAAATATCGATTGTTTATTAATTGATTTTCCAAAAAAATATTTAACACACAAAATACAATATATGCAGATTAAAAAAAAATAATTTCAAAAACAATCGATTATCAATTAATTGATTTTAAAAAAATATATATTTTTGTTATTTTTTTTTTTAATAAATTTTCGATTAATTGATATAGAATAGAATATTCACTGCTAAATTTATATTTATATATTAATTTAGCAAACAAAAATTGATTGAATATCAAATAATTGAAAAAATATCGATTGTAAATAAATTGATTTTAAAAAAAAAAAATTTAACAAGAAAACACAACATATGCAGATTAAAAAATAACATATTTTTTTAATAAATGAACGATTAATTTATACAGAATATTCACTAAATATTCACACTAATTAATTGAAAAAATATCGATAATTGATTTTTCAAAAAATATTTAACAATTATCAATTAATTGATTTTTAAAATTTGATTTTTAAAAAAAAAACACACATATGTATATATTTTTGTATATTTTTTTAAAAAAATTATTCATTTAAGGATTTCTATCATTTAAATTGCATAAATTGTTTCAATATGTTACCAATAATATTTCTCTTTGATCCGTATTAATTTTCCTCAAATTATATACTATTTTATCCTGCACATCAACACCAATTAACGTCATTCTATATATAATTAAATAAATGTTGCTTTACCATAGCAATTTATACGAATTGATTATTCTGGCCTAATCTCCTTTTTATAGCTAATATTTATGTTTATTTTTATTTTTTGCAGATGTATCTTCGACTCTATATACTTTGGCGAAACGTGACGGTGGCACGCAATCCATAGTATAAAAGCCATCAACCCGCACACAAATATCCACAAACAGATACATTCATATAAAATATATATATATAAATATATATAGTATATATATATCTACATTAGTTCAAAGGGACAGCAATCAACCACGCAACATATGCACCCTCATCAATTATAAACACATAAAAGAAGAAAACTCCGACCAGTAGGGCGTTATGCATTGCATATATCCCCAGCACAGAGACAAGCATATATTAATTTACAAATATATACATGTGTATATAGGATGTTTTACTTAGAGTACTCTCTCACTATGAACTATATACACCTGCAATGACTAATTAAGGAGGTATAAACACGATACCGCATGGGTTTATAGACGAAGAAGACGTCGAGCTTGCGGAGAGGTTTGAAAGCTCGTGCCTCTTGGTAACTGTGCGCCTGATGTCGAGATACTTGAACCATATATGCTATATCGGAAGGACCACTTATATTTATATAAAATACAAAATACATAGCCTATATATATATATACCACACAAATTAACCACGGGGTCAACTCTGTCCCAGAAGATGGCCGACGGATTGTTGGACTTCTAATCGCCCACAGAAAATGCCGAAAATAGCCTCTTATTCAAGAAAAAAAAACAAACAAAACCGCTCTAATCAAAAGTAAAACAAATCGCCACCGGGAGACAGGCCATATATACACAAGCTTCACGTTGCGTTTATGTGTTAATACATAATATTTAAGAACCGCGTAATTTAAGTTTAAGCCTAAGATTACCGTATTAAAAAAAAACACAACGTGTAAGCACATCGCAACACTTTTGTATAGGGAGAATATTCGCGGTTTGATATATTATACTAAAAACTTTTTAAGAATATTGAAAAGAGACTGCTCCTCTCGATCGGAAGTTATTGTGATCTATATAAGTCCATTTATATAGAAAACAGATAACACAAAAAATACTTTATATTTATATATGTACATTTATATTGTGACTGGCTGGCCAGACATATTTTTTTTATATTTATTACAATAATAATTATTGTGCATAAATACTATATTACTATATAATTTAATGTAAACATTCGTGTTTTTTTTTATTTCTCTGAGTGTATAAGAAAAGTTTTCGGCAATGGTGCGTCATCTATATTCGCAATTGAGAAACTATACCTATTTTTAGCATAATACATAAGAACTGCTTCTTCTGAAAAAAACTGTACAGAAAAGAGATTTTTTCTGTTTATTTGTTTCAATAAAATATTCCTATAGGCAAATTAATAGAAACTTGAAAAATTTGTAACTAAAAGACTGATGATAAATGTCAAAATGATTTAAGCTAACCCAACAAACACATATAAAAGATCGTTATGATTCACTGGCAATTCCATACAATTTTTACGATGCGTTCATCTTTGAATACGATCGCGATCTGTGTGTGTGTGTGCGTTGTCGCGGAGTTTGCCTATTTTTGTTCTCCAGCGGGCGTATTCTACTAAGCTCACAGTGAGCCGTTTTTGACAGCTCAGTAAACGTTTAGAATTAGCCAGCAGGACGAACTGAGGTTGCGTTCTATATAAAACGAACACAGCCTATAATACATTATACAATATATACATAAATATACTATACCTATATACTCATATTGAAAAATTATTTATAGTTTATATGAACGATAGCTCAACTAATAAATGGAGGCTATCGCCTAAGTGCGGTATATTATGTCGATCTTTAGTTTTGTACATAATAATGTAGAGATTTGTATAAAGTATGACGTTTTGTAAGTGTACATTTACATAACGATAAATTTTATAGAATTATCTACAAAACATATTTTATATGAACCCCGTAGAGAGAACATTGATTTTATTTGATATTTAATATTTTTAGGTGAAATTGAAATAATTTTACATGCGCGCCAGATACTAACAAAACAAAACTTGTTTAGTTTATAAGAAATTGTAATATATTATATTTTGTTTAAGTTTAATGTTAGACAATAATATATTATATGAAAATAAAAAAATAAAATATAAATCTGATGTGAGTTGACTTTTTAAAGGAGTAAAACTAATTTTATATAAAATAAAACATTCAGGGTCTAGAAAAGAATGTTATACATTATAGGGGCTTTGTAGAATTTCGAGGCTATCAATCTAGTTAAAATATGGCTTCAAACAGTCGGATTGGAACTAAACGGAGGCAGTGCTGATAAACAGTAGTAACATATCGGAACCGGAAACAGGGTAATGTTGGAAATCGAATAATACAGTCCGAGAATTAAATACCTTGCAATAATGATAGAATAAACTGCTTCGGAAGTTAACTCTTAAAATTCGTATTTGCGTTTTTACTAGTAAACATTTCGTTTTTCGATTTTTACTAGTAAAAATTTCGTTTTTGCGTTTTTACTAAAATTTCGTTTTTGGATTTTTACTAGTAAAAATTTCGTTTTTGGATTTTTACTAGTAAAAATTTCGTTTTTGGATT